>JAWZYT010002090.1:165000-187022 GCA_034508575.1 Petrolisthes manimaculis | reverse complement strand
GTATTTCCATACCGTACTTTTAGATTTAAAAAAAACATACCATACTTTTAGATTAAAAAAAAATATACCGTACTTTTAGATTAAAAAAAAAAATACCTTACCGTAATTCCATACCGTACTTTTAGATTAAAAAAAAACATACCGTACTTTTAGATTAAAAAAAAACATACCGTACTTTTAGATTAAAAAAAAACATACCGTACTTTTAGATTAAAAAAAAAACATACCGTACTTTTAGATTAAAAAAAAAACATACCGTACTTTTAGATTAAAAAAAAAACATACCTTCCGTATTTCCATACCGTACTTTTAGATTAAAAAAAACATACCGTACTTTTAGATTAAAAAAAAAACATACCGTACTTTTAGATAAAAAAAAAATTATACCGTAGTTTTAGATTTAAAAAAAAACATACCGTACTTTTAATAAAAAAAAAACATACCTTACCGTAATTCCATACCGTACTTTTAGATTAAAAAAAACATACCTTACCGTATTTCCATACCGTACTTTTAGATTAAAAAAAATATACCGTACTTTTAGATAAAAAAAAACATACCTTACCGTAATTCCATACCGTTCTTTTAGATTTAAAAAAAACATACCTTACCGTAATTCCATACCGTACTTTTAGATTAAAAAAAAACATACCTTACTGTAATTTCATACCGTACTTTTAGATTAAAAAAAAAATACCGTACTTTTAGATTAAAAAAAAAATACCGTACTTTTAGATTAAAAAAAAAATACCGTACTTTTAGATTAAAAAAAAAATACCGTACTTTTAGATTAAAAAAAAACATGCTGTACTTTTAGATTAAAAAACAAAACATACCTTACCGTAATTCCATACCGTTCTTTTAGATTTAAAAAAAAACATACCTTACCGTAATTCCATACCGTACTTTTAGATTAAAAAAAACATACCGTACTTTTAGATTAAAAAAAACATACCGTACTTTTAGATTAAAAAAAAACATACCGTACTATTAGATTAAAAAAAAACATACCTTACCGTAATTCCATACCGTACTTTTAGATTAAAAAAAAACATACCGTACTTTTAGATTAAAAAAAACATTCCGTACTTTTAGATTAAAAAAAAACATACCGTACTTTTAGATAAAAAAAAAAAACATACCGTACTTGTAGATTAAAAAAAAAACATACCGTACTTTTAGATAAAAAAAAAACATACCTTACCGTAATTCCATACCGTACTTTTAGATTAAAAAAAAACATACCGTACTTTTAGATTAAAAAAAAACATACCTTACCGTAATTCCATACCGTACTTTTAGATTAAAAAAAAACTTACCTTACCGTAATTCCATACCGTACTTTTAGATTAAAAAAAAACATACCGTACTTTTAGATTAAAAAAAAACATACCTTACCGTAATTCCATACCGTACTTTTAGATTAAAAAAAAACATACCGTACTATTAGATTAAAAAAAAACATACCGTACTTTTAGATTAAAAAAAAATATACCGTACTTTTAGATTAAAAAAAAACATACCTTACCGTAATTTCATACCGTACTTTTAGATTAAAAAAAAACATACCGTACTTTTAGATTTAAAAAAAACATACTTTACCGTAATTCCCTACCGTACTTTTAGATTAAAAAAAACATACCTTACCGTAATTCCATACCGTACTTTTAGATTAAAAAAAAATACCGTACTTTTAGATTAAAAAAAACATACCGTACTTTTAGATTAAAAAAAAATATACCGTACTTTTAGATTAAAAAAAAACATACCGTACTATTAGATTAAAAAAAAACATACCTTACCGTAATTCCATACCGTACTTTTAGATTAAAAAAAAACATACCGTACTTTTAGATTAAAAAAAAACATACCGTACTTTTAGATTAAAAAAAAACATACCGTACTTTTAGATTAAAAAAAAACATACCGTACTTTTAGATTAAAAAAAAACATACCGTACTTTTAGATTTAAAAAAAACATACTTTACCGTAATTCCCTACCGTACTTTTAGATTAAAAAAAACATACCGTACTTTTAGATTAAAAAAAAAACATACCATACTTTTAGATAAAAAAAAAACATGCCGTACTTTTAGATTAAAAAAAAAACATACCGTACTTTTAGATTAAAAAAAAACATACCTTACCGTAATTCCATACCGTACTTTTAGATAAAAAAAAAACATACCTTACCGTAATTCCATACTGTACTTTTAGATTAAAAAAAAACTTACCTTACCGTAATTCCATACCGTACTTTTAGATTGAAAAAAAACATACCGTACTTTTAGATTAAAAAAAAACATACCTTACCGTAATTCCATACCGTACTTTAAGATTAAAAAAAAACATACCGTACTTTTAGATTAAAAAAAAACATACCGTACTTTTAGATTAAAAAAAAACATACCGTACTTTTAGATTAAAAAAAAACATACCTTACCGTAATTCCATACCGTACTTTTAGATTAAAAAAAAACATACCTTACCGTAATTCCATCCCGTACTTTTAGATTTAAAAAAAACATACCTTACCGTAATTCCATACCGTACTTTTAGATTAAAAAAAAACATACCTTACCGTAATTCCATCCCGTACTTTTAGATTAAAAAAAAACATACCTTACCGTAATTCCATACCGTACTTTTAGATTAAAAAAAAAATACCGTACTTTTAGATTAAAAAAAAACATACCTTACCGTAATTCCATACCGTACTTTTAGATTAAAAAAAAACATACCGTACTTTTAGATTAACCCCTGCAGTCCGGGAAGGGTAGACATGGCCTCCACATTTCTTCCCTGCCGCTAGCGTCAAAATTCCTCGATTTGCCCTATATTCACAACGCTCACACTCTTAACCTATATAGTGTACTGACTTCAAAATTGTTCCATCCTTACCTTCAACTCTTCCTCTTTCCAATGGTACCATCGGGAGGGCTGTACGAAGAATAGTTGTGGAGATAGGACGAGTTGAAGTGAACCATGTTTGTGCGCGAGACAGCGGTGTGTCTGTGTGTACGCGTGAGTGCAGTGTGACTATGGCATGGCGAGTTCAGTTTCCCGCCCAAGTCCCTTGTCAGCTCACTCGTATTACTACTATTATGTATCGTATGTCATGATTTCAACACTAAAAATAGTATGAACACTTGTAGGAATATATCATCGTGTAACTGTCACTTAGAAAATGATAAACAAACCGACTTGTACCGTAGGAAACACGTATATTTACTATCAATTGTGCCTGTATGGGTGTGTTTTGTGGTGTTATTTTCTTATTACTACCCCATTATATATCGTGTGTCATGATCTATACACTAAATAATAATTTGTAACCTTGTAGGAATATCATGGTGTCACTCACGTACATATATTCACTACGGTATTGTCTTACGATCGTTAGAGCACAAATTCGGACAAGGGCAATTACTTAAAAATCGCCCAGCCATCGTGGGGTCCCAGAATCGACTGAGTGGGTAACGGATCGATATTGTGAGTGTATTTTCTCGCCCAACGACAAGAAAAACTAGCCGTACAGGGCGCGAAATAGCGCTAAGTCACTGTGACGGTAGGTGCTGTTGCCCGGTTCCTTACGTAAGACGGTCTATCACGTCAACCGGCCTTTAGGGGTTAATAGATCCCGATACAACGGATTTCGGTGTGTGTGTGTGTGTGTGTTGCCACCACTTCTCCCGCGCTCCTTCCCCCCCCCCCTACCCTCAGTCTCCATTCACCCTAGCTCAAGGTCAAAGGAATATAGGCCTAGCATGCCTTGTGTGTCACTCACTTAGCTTTTATGAAAAAAATGCCGGTAAACAGAATGCCGGTAAAAAGAGCTTTGACTGTATATTGTAGTAGCATACAGTTCCCTCACTATCCCATTGGTCATAGTATAGCACTAAGCCACACTGGACTTGGAAAGGAAAATATTTAACTCTTGATAAATTTTGTGATGCATCTTACTATTTTGGAAGTCTCCTGTAATAATTTTGTATCTGTACTGAAGTGTAATCTTGCTAGGTTTTGTGTATGTGGGGAAGACTGAAGTGTGGTTAACTTATCCCAAGTTTGAAATAACACCAAAAAACACATGTACAGTACCGTATTAAGTTTAATGCATTTTGTTGTGTATGAAATTCCCTTCCCTGCCTACAACAACAACAACACTCTACTTTAAAAATAATACCCATATATATTTTCTGTACAAATTTAAGCCAGTTGATTTCCTGGTTTCTCTTTTAGGTTAAATTTTATGTTTTGTATTTATCTTGAGGGATAAATATCTGTGTATGTTTATAGGTGTACAGTACAGTACTTTGGTCAAGATTTGTTTCACTATAGAATATCTACAGGTCAGACAATTGTTAGCCCCAGATATAATATCATTCAGTTAGGAAAAATGTATACATATACACAATAGAAATTTATTTTCAGTAATGTACATGAATTCAGTTGTGTGTATAATATGTTAGCATTACCATTAATACTGTGACTAATGATATATCTGCCTATCACCTTCATCCCTCCCTTAAACAACAGTCAATGACTCTGAAGCCAACATAACCTTTGAAGTGAAACCATTACCAGTCCACAACAGACAGTGTTTATGGCAATGAAGTCAGTTTGTATTGTCCTGAAGGAAACATTGATATTCTTCATAGGCCAGTGAGCTGACATATCTGTTCTGTCTAGGTATATTATGTGTTACTTTTTTATTTTATTATTTCAAGAAATTTGTAGAAGCCATTATTAAAAAATAAGACCATGATGGAGAGATGAGAGAGAGAGAAAAAAGTACTGGATTGACAGATCACTGTGAAGAATTTAGAGTTGTACAGTAATACAGTGATAAGCCTCTCCTTTCTTTTTCATTTCTCTTAGACTGAATGGGAAGCAAATGCAAGGGGCCGAGGGCATAGAAGGAAGGGCTGACGGAGATACAACAGAGGGTACCACATCATATACCCACCAGGTGTCTGAGCCTCACATCACCTACTCCAGAACTTGGCACACTGTGGGAGGGACCCTTCAAGGTGAGTCTCTCAATGTGTTGTTGTTGTTTCTGTTGGTTATATGGTAAGGAGGAATAAGTTACTGGAGAAAGAATAGGGCCTTGACAATATCATTAGGATTGGATAAAGTAGAGAAAACACCATATATCACATATATCACCACATATCACATATATCACCACATATTTACTGTTGTTGTGTGCAGTATAATTTTCTCAAAACTATTGCCAGTATGCATTGCATATTTTTTACATTAAATATAAATTAAGGTAGGAATTGGCAGTGATAGGTGTCAAGGGTTGGTGTACCTGTCATAATCTGGAATATAAGTTATCCTAAGGCCTGTAGTGTTTTATATCAGTACAACACATGACACAGATGTAACACATAATAATATGGGTCTATAGTTTGGTGTTTGGATGGAGATTGGGGGTAGCCTCTACTTCTCTGGTATTTCCTGCCTTTTAAACCTGTGCTGACCATTACAAACTCACACTTTCCTCCCCTCCCTCTCTCACTTTCATTCCCACACTCTCATCTTCCTTCCCTTACTCCTTTCACTTTCCTTGTGACATTGACGTTCCTCCCCTTCCTCATTACCTTGCACTAACCCCTCACCAGGCATCCAGTAAAAACATACACACTGTAAAGATGAGTAGCTCTGAGGCCACTAACACCTTTGAGACAACATTTTGGCCTTCCAATTCTTATGACCGGAAACCCAAGCAGGTCTATGTGTATGAGACTGTGGAGGAGACCAGCTGGGATGAAGGGAAGACTCCTAACTCAGAAGGAACACCAACAGGAAATGATTGGCACTATGACACACAATTGAGTAACAACAGGGATAGGGAGTATGTGTACGGTACCATCACAACACATCACATCACAACAACCACGGGTGTGTATTGTTCAGGTGTACGGTACCATCACAACACATCACATCACAACAACCACGGGTGTGTATTGTTCAGGTGTACGGTACCATCACAACACATCACATCACAACAACCACGGGTGTGTATTGTTCAGGTGTACGGTACCATCACAACACATCACATCACAACAACCACGGGTGTGTATTGTTCAGGTGTACGGTACCATCACAACACAACACATCACAACAACCACGGGTGTGTATTGTTCAGGTGTACGGTACCATCACAACACAACACATCACAACAACCACGGGTGTGTATTGTTCAGGTGTACGGTACCATCACAACACATCACATCACAACAACCACGGGTGTGTATTGTTCAGGTGTACGGTACCATCACAACACATCACATCACAACAACCACGGGTGTGTATTGTTCAGGTGTACGGTACCATCACAACACATCACATCACAACAACCACGGGTGTGTATTGTTCAGGTGTACGGTACCATCACAACACATCACATCACAACAACCACGGGTGTGTATTGTTCAGGTGTACGGTACCATCACAACACATCACATCACAACAACCACGGGTGTGTATTGTTCAGGTGTACGGTACCATCACAACACATCACATCACAACAACCACGGGTGTGTATTGTTCAGGTGTACGGTACCATCACAACACATCACATCACAACAACCACGGGTGTGTATTGTTCAGGTGTACGGTACCATCACAACACATCACATCACAACAACCACGGGTGTGTATTGTTCAGGTGTACGGTACCATCACAACACATCACATCACAACAACCACGGGTGTGTATTGTTCAGGTGTACGGTACCATCACAACACATCACATCACAACAACCACGGGTGTGTATTGTTCAGGTGTACGGTACCATCACAACACATCACATCACAACAACCACGGGTGTGTATTGTTCAGGTGTACGGTACCATCACAACACATCACATCACAACAACCACGGGTGTGTATTGTTCAGGTGTACGGTACCATCACAACACATCACATCACAACAACCACGGGTGTGTATTGTTCAGGTGTACGGTACCATCACAACACATCACATCACAACAACCACGGGTGTGTATTGTTCAGGTGTACGGTACCATCACAACACAACACATCACAACAACCACGGGTGTGTATTGTTCAGGTGTACGGTACCATCACAACACATCACATCACAACAACCACGGGTGTGTATTGTTCAGGTGTACGGTACCATCACAACACAACACATCACAACAACCACGGGTGTGTATTGTTCAGGTGTACGGTACCATCACAACACATCACATCACAACAACCACGGGTGTGTATTGTTCAGGTGTACGGTACCATCACAACACATCACATCACAACAACCACGGGTGTGTATTGTTCAGGTGTACGGTACCATCACAACACATCACATCACAACAACCACGGGTGTGTATTGTTCAGGTGTACGGTACCATCACAACACATCACATCACAACAACCACGGGTGTGTATTGTTCAGGTGTACGGTACCATCACAACACATCACATCACAACAACCACGGGTGTGTATTGTTCAGGTGTACGGTACCATCACAACACATCACATCACAACAACCACGGGTGTGTATTGTTCAGGTGTACGGTACCATCACAACACATCACATCACAACAACCACGGGTGTGTATTGTTCAGGTGTACGGTACCATCACAACACATCACATCACAACAACCACGGGTGTGTATTGTTCAGGTGTACGGTACCATCACAACACATCACATCACAACAACCACGGGTGTGTATTGTTCAGGTGTACGGTACCATCACAACACATCACATCACAACAACCACGGGTGTGTATTGTTCAGGTGTACGGTACCATCACAACACATCACATCACAACAACCACGGGTGTGTATTGTTCAGGTGTACGGTACCATCACAACACAACACATCACAACAACCACGGGTGTGTATTGTTCAGGTGTACGGTACCATCACAACACATCACATCACAACAACCACGGGTGTGTATTGTTCAGGTGTACGGTACCATCACAACACATCACATCACAACAACCACGGGTGTGTATTGTTCAGGTGTACGGTACCATCACAACACATCACATCACAACAACCACGGGTGTGTATTGTTCAGGTGTACGGTACCATCACAACACATCACATCACAACAACCACGGGTGTGTATTGTTCAGGTGTACGGTACCATCACAACACATCACATCACAACAACCACGGGTGTGTATTGTTCAGGTGTACGGTACCATCACAACACATCACATCACAACAACCACGGGTGTGTATTGTTCAGGTGTACGGTACCATCACAACACATCACATCACAACAACCACGGGTGTGTATTGTTCAGGTGTACGGTACCATCACAACACAACACATCACAACAACCACGGGTGTGTATTGTTCAGGTGTACGGTACCATCACAACACATCACATCACAACAACCACGGGTGTGTATTGTTCAGGTGTACGGTACCATCACAACACATCACATCACAACAACCACGGGTGTGTATTGTTCAGGTGTACGGTACCATCACAACACAACACATCACAACAACCACGGGTGTGTATTGTTCAGGTGTACGGTACCATCACAACACATCACATCACAACAACCACGGGTGTGTATTGTTCAGGTGTACGGTACCATCACAACACATCACAACACAACAACCACGGGTGTGTATTGTTCAGGTGTAGGCCTACAGTTGATTTGGTAGGCATCCGGCAGGAGATATAGTTTTGGGGCAGAACTTCAATGCCCACCTTTTAATGCAGTTAATAATGCAACCTCCTTCAGGCATCATAGATTACACATATAACTGATATTGATATAGCTGTAAGGATGATAGCACTCAATAACTTCATAAACTCAAGTTTTTACTGAGCTGGTGTAAAGTTCAGAATTTCTCTTTTTTATGGAAAATATTGAAAGAAATACAGTACAGTACAGCATTTCAGAAATTTAAATTTTAGTCTTATGAATTTTTTTTTATGATGTTCATATTATATCATGTCAAGATGGCACCATTGTACACACACACTAACCAGAGAGTCCCAGATGGCACCATTGTACACACACACTAACCAGAGAGTCCCAGATGGCACCATTGTACACACACACTTACCAGAGAGTCCCAGATGGCACCATTGTACACACACACTAACCAGAGAGGAGAGTCCCAGATGGCACCATTGTACACACACACTAACCAGAGAGTCCCAGATGGCACCATTGTACACACACACTTACCAGAGAGTCCCAGATGGCACCATTGTACACACACACTTACCAGAGAGTCCCAGATGGCACCATTGTACACACACACTTAGCAGAGAGTCCCAGATGGCACCATTGTACACACACACTTACCAGAGAGTCCCAGATGGCACCATTGTACACACACACTTACCAGAGAGTCCCAGATGGCACCATTGTACACACACACTTACCAGAGAGTCCCAGATGGCACCATTGTACACACACACTAACCAGAGAGTCCCAGATGGCACCATTGTACACACACACTTACCAGAGAGGAGAGTCCCAGATGGCACCATTGTACACACACACTTACCAGAGAGTCCCAGATGGCACCATTGTACACACACACTAACCAGAGAGTCCCAGATGGCACCATTGTACACACACACTTACCAGAGAGGAGAGTCCCAGATGGCACCATTGTACACACACACTAACCAGAGAGGAGAGTCCCAGATGGCACCATTGTACACACACACTAACCAGAGAGGAGAGTCCCAGATGGCACCATTGTACACACACACTAACCAGAGAGGAGAGTCCCAGATGGCACCATTGTACACACACACTTACCAGAGAGGAGAGTCCCAGATGGCACCATTGTACACACACACTAACCAGAGAGTCCCAGATGGCACCATTGTACACACACACTTACCAGAGAGGAGAGTCCCAGATGGCACCATTGTACACACACACTAACCAGAGAGGAGAGTCCCAGATGGCACCATTGTACACACACACTAACCAGAGAGGAGAGTCCCAGATGGCACCATTGTACACACACACTTACCAGAGAGGAGAGTCCCAGATGGCACCATTGTACACACACACTAACCAGAGAGTCCCAGATGGCACCATTGTACTCACACACTTACCAGAGAGTCCCAGATGGCACCATTGTACACACACATTAAAGGGGGGTGGGAGTAGGGGACAGGCTTGGGGGTGGACTGGGGGTGTGTGGGAATAGGGGGACAGGCTTGGGGTGGGTAGAAAGCCTGTCCCCCTATTCCCGCACCCCATAACCCTCCCCAAGCCTTTCCCCCCTACTCCTGCACCCCCCAAAAAAAACTTAAAAGAGGATAGGCCTAAGTGAATACAGTATATAATTTCTGATATAATTAATGACAAGATGGGACATTGAAAACTGATTTTTATGAAAAGTGAAACCAGTATGACAGTTAATATTATATATACTGTATTTATCAGTGAAGTGATAATATGATAGAAGATAAACTGAGTGGCATAGAGAAATAGCATAGAGAGAATTTATAATAATAATAATAATAATAATATTCGGTTTATTGGTTAATGGCAGCTGATAGGCTGAAAATATACATATTACATTTAAAATTATTATAAAATGAGGATGAATACATCTATAAATATTGATTCCTGAACATAGAAAATCACAGAAATATATAAATAGAGTAGTACATGTGGAGGATGACTGGCATGGTAGAGTTAATGTAGTGGTATTATTATAATGTCCATGAAAAAGAATCTGTATAGGGTAATTGAAAAGTAGAATTTATGGACATTCAAATTTTTATTTTATTATGTACTCTATATTACTGGGTCCTTTAAGAGGGTGTGGGAGTAGGGGACAGGCTTTGGGGGGGTGCGGGAATAGGGGGACAAGCTTGGGGTGGGTAGAAAACTTGTCCCCCTATTCCCGCACTCCCCTAACCCCCCAAAATCCCCCCAAGCCTGTCCCCAACTCCTGCACTCCCCCCAAACCTGTCCCCTTATTCCCACACCCCCTTTAACAAACCATAAGGGTATATTTTATTCCTTGTAACAAAATGTGGTACATTATTGTACTATACAGTACTTAGAAAAGGCTGCTAACTGTTACCACTCTGGATAACAGTTACAGTGAAAGCCCTTTTATCTGGCAACAGTGGGACCGAGAACGTTCAGGATACGAGAAATTTCCGGATACAAGAAAGTGTACTTAAAAATTACTTTACTCTACATTCTTTCACAAGTACAGTTAAACCTCGATTTAATAGTCCCTGATACAAAGGATTTCAGTAGGTACATTATTTACACATCATTACATAACTATTTATGTATATATACAGATGACTCTCAAATAAATCCGAGAAGTTCTTATACATAACGAGCGAAATTATAATAAACATGTCAGGAAATTATATCACTGTCGTCCGTGAAGTGTGTGTGTGTGTTGCCACCACTTCCCCCCCCCTACCCTCAGTCTCCATTCACCCTGGCTCAAGGTCAAAGGAATATAGGCCTAACATGCCTTGTGTGTGACTCCATTTTAGTAATTATGAGTTAACCACCAGCTTCAACACACAGTCATGTCAGGTGGTGCATTTACAAAACGGAAGGTCATATCCTTCCATATCAAGATGGAAGGTTTTTCTCGAACAGAGAAAGAAGGAAACACCAGAATATGCTCAATAAAATGTAAACTAACGATATCACACTATCTCCCCCCCTTCCCCCTACTCTCCCCCCTACCACCTCCACCACCACTACCACCTCCACCACTACCACCACTACCACCACCACCACTACCATCACCACCACCACTACCACCTCCACCACTACCACTACCACCACCACCACCACCACACATGCTTACGACTCATTTCATTCATGAGTTGTCTGCAAAAACCTTAATACAAATTGTTATATGCATTTAATATGCTTAATACAAATTGTAATACTGTATTTACATTTGTAAAGTAACCGTACTGAACACTTCTCTTCACTTTTAAACTAAATAGCTATATAGTCCGTGGATAATATCCGTCGATAATAAAACCGTCGATAATAAAACCGTCGATAATAAAACCGTCGATAATAAAACCGTCGATAAAAAAACCGTCGATAATAAAACCGTCGATAATAAAGCCGTCGATAATAAAACCGTCGATAATAAAGCCGTCGATAATAAAACCGTCGATAATAAAACCGTCGATAATAAAACCGTCGATAATAAAACCGTCGATAATAAAGCCGTCCATAATAAAACCGTCGATAATAAAACCGTCGATAATAAAACCGTCGATAATAAAACCGTCGATAATAAAGCCGTCCATAATAAAACCGTCCATAATAAAACCGTCGA
This sequence comes from Petrolisthes manimaculis, assembly GCA_034508575.1. Taxonomy (NCBI): domain Eukaryota; kingdom Metazoa; phylum Arthropoda; class Malacostraca; order Decapoda; family Porcellanidae; genus Petrolisthes; species Petrolisthes manimaculis. The sequence goes on along the minus strand of JAWZYT010002090.1, from coordinate 174,691 downwards.
TAATAAAACCGTCCATAATAAAGCCGTCCATAATAAAACCGTGGATAATAAAACCGTCCATAATAAAACCGTCGATAATAAAACCGTGGATAACGAGGGAGTACTGTACAGTAAGTCCATTTTGTTATCTAGGTAATATGTTGGATAGTTGGAGAGAGCTATTTAAGAATATGTGTAGCATCATTGAAACAAGTGTAGAGATTGTATGATAAACAAGAGTATGTCTGATGTCACCTGGAAAATAGAAGATGGTGTGACAAATGAGGAAATGGCAAGTTGTGGATGGAAAGAAGTGAGTACAGAGTTGAAAGTGAGGATATAGAGATAATTTGGTTATGTGGAAAGGAGAGAATGATATCTTACATTTTGTACTATACTCTGTTCAAAACTTGTGTTCCATTTTCCTCTATCTATCTGTCTCTATTTCTATCTATATTTTTATATCTATATCTTTCTATCTATCTCTATTTGTCTCTATTTCTATCCATCTCTTATCTATCTATCTATCTATTTCTATCTATCTAAGCAGTAACTCACGTAAAATTTTGACTGCTTCCCTCTGTTCCTTAGTTGATAAACTTTCCTATAAATAGATAAAGTACCATCTTTTAATTTACTACAAGCAATAAAATTATATGTAAACATGAAAACATTACACAGTAAATTGTTAAAGTTACCCATATGTGGATGATTATTATTGACTACGACTGTATATATATATATATATATATATATATATATATATATATATATATATATATATATATATATATATATATATATATATATATATATATATATATATATATATATATATATATATATATATATATATATATATATACTGTAGGTAATTTAATATTATATTCGTTACTCCAGTATAAAGGTCTCAGTTCACCTCTTAGTCAGGCTTTGACCCATACAATAAGTGATTTGTGGCTCATAATTTTTTATTGACATCCTATTTATAGCCTGAATAAGATGAGCTTACTCCATGCAACATCCTTGCTTGTTTCAATATGACAAGGTCCTATAAGATCCCTTTAAGGACCCTGTGATTGTGTATGAAAATTGGAGGCTTCTGTTTCTTTCTGACTATGCCACGAAACAAGCTCCTTCCATATAGGTAATGTTTCGTGACAATATTTGAAGGACTCGCTAACCTCCAAGTTTTCTTCCTACAACACAGGGTCCCATTAATTATTTGGCCCATTGAAAACATTTTTTATTTTGGATTGATGAACATAAATTACATTTTACTATGTGCATGTAAATAATAGACAAATGAAATTATTCAGTGGGATTAGATAAAATTCGTAGAGCCTCCTTTCTATTTACAACCCTTTTTGTGATCATTTGTTTGGGCTATAGACGTTGATTTAGCAGATGACACAAGAGATAACCCAGTATGCCAGAAACCTTTTCCTCTATGTCCTTTACCTTGGAATATATTGTTATCCGCTCACACCTTCCATTGTTCACTTTAATGAAGAAGCCTTAATAAATTTAAATAAAGCAAAATTAACGTTACCTTAGTTGAGAGCATTAATATTTGAGGAACTTACAGACATATTGTAATGAGTAAATATATTTAGAAAAGCTGTATACTATTTTACTCATACTTTATGTACTGTATATATTTATTAGCTCTCTAGCCTGTGTATCGATAATTTTGTGGACTTTGGACTATTTTAATAATTCATGTTTTATTTCTGTTATTACTACCAAACATTAAATTTAAGTGGGTTACAGTATATTGTGTCTCAAATACCAGTACAGTACCACATTTGTATTTTCCTTACAAAGTGTGTGGTGCATGTCATACAAATATGGCCCTGAGTACAGTTAGATACATGAATGGTTGGTACAGCCCAGGTGGTGAAACATACTTGTCCCATTTGAGTAACCATTGTGTGTCTGTTATCAGGTATTTACTTTTTATTATCATCCTCAATATTCACTTCTGCCCCTGATGTCTCCTATTTGCCACTAAGGAACACACACACACACACACACACACACACACACACACACACACACCATCCTCAATATTCACTTCTGCCCCTGATGTCTCCTATTTGGCACTAAGGAACACACACACACACACACACACCATCCTCAATATTCACTTCTGCCCCTGATGTCTCCTATTTGGCACTAAGGAACACACACACACACACACACCATCCTCAATATTCACTTCTGCCCCTGATGTCTCCTATTTGGCACTAAGGAACACACACACACACACACACACCATCCTCAATATTCACTTCTGCCCCTGATGTCTCCTATTTGGCACTAAGGAACACACACACACACACACACACACACCATCCTCAATATTCACTTCTGACCCTGAAGTCTCCTATTTGCCACTAAGGAATTTGATATTGGGAGAAATTGACCATGTTTCACTTAGGCTGTACCATCCATTCCTGTGTCCAACTGTACATGTTGGGAGTCAGCACGCAGCAGCTCCCTGCTCCCAATGCCTGGGTGGTATGAGCCTGGGATGGATCAGCTGGAGGTAGGAGGTGGCTGGGAATGGTGTACTAACACTGAGAGTAGCACTGCAGCACCAGGCGTTGAAACAGCTCCATGTCTGACTTGGATGTTGGTATGGGATGGGGCAGAGAGAGGAAGGGATAATAACTACAGTACAGTATTCACAAACTCCATGTCTGACTTGGATGTTGGTATGGGATGGGGCAGAGAGAGGAAGGGATAATAACTACAGTACAGTATTCACAAACTTGTGCCACTAATGCCACATATTTTCTTCCCTTTTCTTTGTCACAACTTCTCATTGTTCCCTGATCAGTCTTTGCATATCCTTAAGAAGATAATACACTTTCAAATGCTGTATTAAGAAGTATAAAAAAATGTCATAGCATTTGGAAGAAAATAACAGCATTATTTTCTTTATCAGTGGCATAAGTTCTGACTATCATTTATCATTTTTGAAAAGCTTTTCCGTTTATTGTCTTGTGCCTTTTGGATGTGAAAGGAAATACAGTATCCTATTAATAATTTACTTGATTGGTAGTTTGTCATTCTGCCATGATATACCTTTGGGTTGCTGTCATTGCAGTGACAAGAACATGCTGGAAACAGCTTACAAACAAATCTTTATTCTCTCCATTTTTCAACTGAAAGGATTTTATCCTACAGAGCATGGTATGATGCCAATATTTCCAGCCTCTAGATTCATGATATGAACTAGGGCTGATATTAACCCCTAAAGACCGGTTGATGTGATAGACCGTCTTACGTAAGGAACCGGGCAACAGCACCTACCGTCACAGCGATTTAGCGCTATTTCGCGCCCTGTACGGCTAGTTTTTCTTGTCGTTGGGCGAGAAAATACACTCACAATATCGATCCGTTACCCACTCAGTCGATTCTGGGACCCCACGATGGCTGGGCGATTTTTAAGTAATTGCCCTTGTCCGAATTTGTGCTCTAACGATCGTAAGACAATACCGTAGTGAATATATGTACGTGAGTGACACCATGATATTCCTACAAGGTTACAAATTATTATTTAGTGTATAGATCATGACACACGAAATATAATGGGGTAGTAATAAGAAAATAACACCACAAAACACACCCATACAGGCACAATTGATAGTAAATATACGTGTTTCCTACGGTACAAGTCGGTTTGTTTATCATTTTCTAAGTGACAGTTACATGATGATATATTCCTACAAGTGTTCATACTATCATAGTGTTGAAATCATGACATACGATACATAATAGTAGTAATACGAGTGAGTTGACAAGGGACTTAGGCGGGAAACTGAACTCGCCATGCTGTAGTCACACCACACTCACGCGTACACACAGACACACCGCTGTCTCGCGCACAAACATGGTTCACTTCAACTCGTCCTATCTCCGCAACTATTCTTCGTACAGCCCTCCCGATGGTACCATTGGAAAGAGGAAGAGTTGAAGGTAAGGATGGAACAATTTTGAAGTCAGTACACTATATAGGTTAAGAGTGTGAGCGTTGTGAATATAGGGCAAATCGAGGAATTTTGACGCTAGCGGCAGGGTAGAAATGTGGAGGCAAGGTCTACCCTTCCCGGACTGCAGGGGTTAATGCATTTTTGTCCACATCAATTCTTCCGGTGAGTTTCATGGACTAATTGCTGTCAGACGGATAATCCCACGAAAAAATGTCACACTAAAAACCCATGACAGTTTCTTAAGCTGTACACAAATCACTATATAGTCTTAATTATGGGGAGAGTATACTTTTGGTACATTACAGTGCCTTGATTCCTCCAAAGTATGCCAGAAAACACACCCATATAAAGAAATATAATGGTATCCTGTTGCCTGGAATAATTTGGAGGAATCATAATCTCCAAAAATATCAGAACTATACCCTCCCCTTAAGGGGGAAGTATTTTTTGTGCTGGTAAATCTGGAGCAACTAATTCCTCCAATCTATTCCAAGCAACAAAACACCATTATTTTTGCTCTTCTGGTCCTGTTTCCTCGCATACTTTAGAGGAATCGAGAAGCTCCAATGTAACACAAGTGAAACATGGCCATACATCTCACTTGGAGCTCCTTTCTCGTTTTAACTCTTAACCCTTAATGGCCGGATTGCGGTCATAGACGGCCCCAAGAAGCGGCCGGATCATGTTGTACGCCACTGCTATGTGGTGACCGGGCGAGATGAAGCACCGCTATTGCCAATGTCGGCATTTGCGAGCCCAATTTGGCGTTTTTTTTTTTACTTGGCTTTACTTCACCACCATCCCTACAAATCACCATCGTCAGTCAGTGTGTTACTGACTGTAAACATGGATGGATGTGGATTAGATTTCTCGTGCGTGTCCGATTCTGTGGTGCGCCATGCTTACTTACAACACTGACTGCCATTCGCGCGGGCCACGTTCAGTTGTCGTCAGAGCCACTCCACCTAAGCGAACACAACCGCGCTCACACGAGAAAGTACCCTTCATTCCTCACTTAATTTCTCGGCAACGGAGAGTTGTAGAGAGCTGAGGTTGGTTTTATTGGAAAGAGGAAGAGTTGATGGTGCTAACAAGACCAAATTTAAGTTGTTCAGTATCGTAGTTTAGACGTACAGAGTAAGTGGAATAGAGCAATTTTGGAAAAATCGGCCAAAAGCGCCCGGACAGGCAGTAGGGAAAGGAAGACTAGCCCCGGACTGACAAAATGGCTATCCATAGTTATCCCGTCGCGGAGGGGTTAAGAAACTCTAGATCACCTTGACATAAAGATAATGACGCACTTGTGAGGCAACCGTGTGTGTATGGGTTGTTGATATTGCCACAACAACATACCATCAGCACTGAGGTATAAATTATATTATAGTCTGTTTCCTTCCCTCATCACCCCAGTAAACACCACCAGTCTCTTCACTAGGACAACACAGCTGCCTTACAAAATGCTGAGGTCTGGGTGGAATTCGTAGGCCTGTGAGGAAATACGTCAAGGATTGATGGGGTTGCGGCTTGCTATTTTTTATTAAATGTCTGCTGCTTATTTTGAAAATGGTCTTATGTTTCTTTATACGTATGTTGTTGTTGCTTGAAGGAGTTTTACACTGTTTTTACTCTTGTATATACTTCCTAACCAATCCTCTACTCCTCACCAAACAAACCCCTTGCCATTCCAATTCTAAAACTGACATGCTAAACCTTCGCCACTCCTTTCCTTCCTTTGCCCATCCTCAACCCAGAGACCACCTGGTTCATGGGGGAAGGAAAGAAGAGGCGGGGAACAAGAAGGTATTGGTGGTGGTGGTGGTGACAGGTGGGGCCAGGAGGGGGTCGAGTATAGGGTCAGGTGATTGGGACAGGTATAGGATGGGAGGAGAGAGGGACGGACAGGTACACACACACGCACACACTCACACACGCACGCACAGGCACACACACACACACCCTCGCACGCACACTCACGCTCTTACACACTCACACATTATTATTATTATTATTATTACACACACACACACACACACACTCTCTCTCTCTCTCTCTCTCTCTCTCTCTCTCTCTCTCTCTCTCTCTCTCTCTCTCTCTCTCTCACACACACACACACACACACACACACACACACACACACACACACACACACAATTTCGCGTCAAAATTGGACTTTGGATGAATCAAGATGGTGAACTGTACAGAACACTTGCTTATACACCAAACTAATGTTAATTAATAATATCATTACAGGTGTTTGGTGAAGGTGTGTTGACAAGTGGTGATGATTCCTCAGCTGTAGACTACGAGAAGAAGTCACTACTACTACTACTGCTGCTGCTGCTGCTGTTGTGTGTCAGTGAATAATGTGATGTTTACCTGTTGTACACTGCATAGGACGTGGTGTTGGTGTCACTGAGGACTGTACACTCGTCATACATAATTTCTGACCAGAGTGTGAGGAGCAGAAAGCTTCGAATCGCCTGGTATTGTTCATTTCCCCCACCCAGTACACACATATAGAGGCTGAGTACGAATGCAGGGTATGTGTGTGTGTGTGTGTGTTGTGTGTGTGTGTGTGTGTGTGTGTGTGTGGTGCCTGCCGTTCGTCTCTGGTCAGGGATTACGTATTACGAGTGTACTGTACAGTTGCCAAAAAAGGTATTGCGACAAATCTTGATAGAACTTTAACCCTAGTAATATCTACAACTATTTGTAGGGACTATAAACATGTATAACAGAAGGAAATATACATATCCTTCTGTAATTTATACTTATAATCCCTACAAACAACTATGGACATTAATATTATTTAATGTTGTATCACTAGTTGTCGCAATACCTTTTTTGGCAACTGTACATCACCACAGTCTACAAATATGTAACACTAACCATCAGCTTCACAAGGTTAGTTGAAGTTATTATTGGTCACAAGAACTGATACAGCCACAATCAATAAATCAGTATCATATCAAACTATAATCATACAACAACAACACCTTACGTCAACTCAACCCCCTCAATTATTATTATTATGAGGTGCTGCAAAATCATACACGTGTTGTTCTTTATTACCAAGATATTTACTACGATGGAAGGAAAGTGTTGGTGGATATTTGATTGTGGCTGTACTGTACCGATTGGATGTTTGTGTATGTATGTGTGAGTGACTGTGTGTGTGTAAGAGAGAGATAGAGAGACTCTTTGTGTGTGTGTGTGTGAAAGAGAAAGAGAGAGATTAATTTTGTGTGTGAGAGATTAATTTGTGTGTATGTGAGAGAGAGACTGTATGTGTGAAATAAATAAATAAATAAAGATATAAAAATGGATTTGTGTTTGTTATCCCTCCTTTTCTTATATTGCATCTCTCTCTCTCTCTCTCTCTCTCTCTCTCTCTCTCTCTCTCTCTCTCTCTCTCTCTCTCTCTCTCTCTCTCTCCTTCCTTCGTGCTTGCTGTCCTATAATAATAATAATAAATAAATAAATAAATAATAATGTGTTTCAATTTCCTTAGTAAAAATATAATTATAAAAATATTTATTACTTATCCCATGAAATAAATGGGTTTAATATTAGTCAATAATTAATTAAGGTGTAAAGAAATATACAATAATAAATAATTCAGGTGTTAAAAAGATTATCATAAAAATATCAAAGTAAAAAAACGAAAAAATAAATGAGTGTTTTAAAAGTATACCGTTTTCTCTGATTGAGAAACCTTTGTAAATTGGTGGCAATATTGGAGCAACTTGATTCCTCCAAACTATGCCAGGCAACAGGGTAGATACCATTATATTTATTAATTAATCCTGTTTCCTGACATACTATGGAGGAATCATTGTACTTCAAAGTACTACAAGGGACCTCAGATCTCTCTAGGGTAATTTTGTAGCAAACTGATTCCTCCAAACTGTATTATTCCTGCACTAAGTTGTGTTGTCTGAGATACCTTGGAGGACTCAAGGTGCTCCAATGTACCAATTAGTCACGGTTGGCAATTTAAAATGTGGAATGTTCGCTAATTTCGTTAATTAATTATGTAATAAAAGAAATTATTATATCCAAATGAAGGGGAAAATATGAGGATTTCAATGATATAACTACTAATTCAAAATAATTAATAATAAATGAATTATGAACCCAAACGTGAACTATATTCTCCACCAAATCATGACGTCAATATATGATAAAGAAGGGGAGGGGTAGGGGTGTGGGGTGGGTGGTGTGGTGTTAGGGGGGTTAGGGACATGGGTGTGAGGGAGGGGGTATGGGTAGGGGGGTTGGAGGGTAAGGGGGAGGGCAAGTCAACTCAGTAACCCCGGTTATGGACTGCCATTGGAAAGAAAAATTCTGAGCCAATTCATTCAATCTCTTTCACTCTCTCTCTCTATTTACCCTTCATTCCCCTCTCCTTTACCTATCTCTATCTCTCTCTATCCATATTTCCTCCCTCACACCCCACAATCCTCCCCTATCCCCAGAGAGAAAGGGAGTGAGAGAGAGAGAGAAAGAGATAGAGAGATTGATTGGTTGATTGATATTAGACACATCAACATCGAGGTCATATAGCGCCAGTAAAAGGTGATAGAGAGGTGAGACAGCAAGCAGGAAGGAAATAGAAAGAAAAGGGGCACAGTTGAAGAACTGAAAGCTAGCGGCTGGGGCCGAAGGGGCGTCCAAACCCTATAAATATTGCCCAAATTACTACAGGCAATATCCCCCCCCCCCTACGGGGGAGATAGAGTGAAATAATGGAGGATGGGAGGGGGGTAAGGGTAGAGAGAGAGAGAGAGGTAAAAGGTGAGGGTTGGGGATGAAGGAGAGAGAAAATATTGGCTCAGAATTTTTCTTTCCAATGGCAGTCCATAAACGGGGTTACTGAGTTGACTTGCCCTCCCCCCTACCCCCCAACCCCCCTACCCATACCCCCTCCCTCACACCCATGTCCCTACCCCCCCCCCCCCTAACACCACACCACCCACCCCACTCCCCTACCCCTCCCATTGTTTATCATATAATTTCCAACCGTGACTAATTGTTACATTGGAGCACCTTGAGTCCTCCAAGGTATCTCAGGCAATACAACTTAATGCAGGAATAATACACTTTGGAGGAATCAGTTTGCTCCACAATTACTCTATGGAAATCTGGGTTTCTTTATAGTACTTTGATTCCTCCAAAGTTTGTCAGGAAAGAAAATGAATTAGTAATAAATATAATTATATCAATATTGTTGTATGGAATAGTTTGGAGGAATCCAATTGGTCCAGTATTACCACAACCAACACCACAGCTTCGAATGAATTAGCTTCGAATGAACTAGGTTCGAATGAATCAACTTGATGAACCATTATAAAGGGGGAGTAGGGAGGTGGTGTGGTGTAGAGAGGGGGGGGTGTATTAGGCTGGTATGGGGGAGGTGTAGGGAGGGTGTAGGGGAAGGTGGTGTAGGGTAGTAGCATCGAAATTGATTCACTCATTCGAAACTGATTCATTCGAAGCTATTGCCCCTACACCTCTCCAACCATCCAAGCCCCTGCCTACACTCCCCCATACCCCCTAATACACCCTCTCCCTACACCCCCTTTAAAATGGTTCATCAAGCTAATTCATTCGAAGCTAATACATTCGAAGCTAATACATTCGAAGTTGTGGTGTTGGTTGTGGTAATACTGGACCAATTGGATTCCTACAAACTATTCCATACAACAGCA
>JAWZYT010002090.1:142500-157500 GCA_034508575.1 Petrolisthes manimaculis | reverse complement strand
ATGAAGACTGTGTGGGTTTATAACTAGCACTGCTTATCAACCCTATCTTTGTTTACCATGACATGGTGTTACAGCAGTAAAGATGAAGACTGTGTGGGTTTATAACTAGCCCTGCTTATCAACTGGACTGACAGCCATGTTTACCATGACATGGTGTTACAACAGTAAAGATGAAGACTGTGTGGGTTTATAACTAGCACTGCTTATCAACCCTATCTTTGTTTACCATGACATGGTGTTACAGCAGTAAAGATGAAGACTGTGTGGGTTTATAACTAGCCCTGCTTATCAACCCTATCTTTGTTTACCATGACATGGTGTTACAGTAGTAAAGATGAAGACTGTGTGGGTTTATAACTAGCCCTGCTTATCAACCCTATCTTTGTTTATCATGACATGGTGTTACAACAGTAAAGATGAAGACTGTGTGGGATTATAACTAGCCCTGCTTATCAACTGGACTGACAGCCATGTTTACCATGACATGGTGTTACAACAGTAAAGATGAAGACTGTGTGGGTTTATAACTAGCACTGCTTATCAACCCTATCTTTATTTAACACAAGAGTTAACTAGTGATACAATGTGTGGAGATAAAGCTTTTTCATCTGTGCCTAATTACACCTCGGTCTGGTATAGAATGTCCAATACGTCGATATAAGACGTCGTTCCTACAGGGATGTATATTACAATTCGTATTAAGCATATTAAATGCATATAACAATTTGTATTAAGACGACTCATGACTGAAATGAGTCGTCGGCATCGATGGCATGCGTGGTAGTAGTGGAGGTGGTAGGGGGGAAGGGGGGAGATAGTGTGGTAGTAGTAGAGGTGGTAGGGGGGAAGGGGGGAGATAGTGTGGTAGTAGTAGTGGAGGTGGTAGGGGGGAAGGGGGGAGATAGCGTGATATCGTTTGTTTACATTTTATTAATCATACGTTATTAGTGTTTCTTTCTTTTTCTGTCCAAGAAATACCGAAATAACTTCCTTCTTTATATGGAAGGATATGGCTTTCCATTTTGTAAATGCACCACCTGGCATGACTGAGTGTTGAAGCTGGTGTTTAACTCGTACAGTAATTACTAAACACGAGAGTCACACACACGGTGACAAGGCAGGCTAGGCCTATATTCCCATGACCTTGGGCTAGGGGGAATGGAGATACTGAGGGTAGGGGGGGAAGTGGTGGGAACACACACACACACACACACACTTCACAGACGAGTGATATAATTTCCTAACATGTTCATTATCATTTCGCTCGTTTTGTATACAAACTCATTGGATATGCTTCACTTATTTTCGCCACCCATTTTATAAAATGATTTTAAGTTAATATTTTGGTAGGTAATTCTACAGTGAGTGAGACATCCTACTCTGGCACGTGCTCTCGGAATCAGACGCCCGACTCTCCACATGTCAACACGTTTTGTTATGTTTAATGAATTGCCATCGTGTTTGAGGTCTCATAGTAAAAAAAACACGTCACTTTCGAGAGACATAAGAACCTATCCCAATTTTCATCATTAATCTTTAGTCCCTAAGGTGAGTGAGGCCTATCCATTTACGCACCACCTAACCACAACACTCAACACGCTTACTGTACTTGTGGCGTCCACTGTATTAGGTTAAAAATGCATTTTCTTACTAATCGACTTTAGTTTTCATTATATGCAAAGAAATATTAGTAAACAAAAGCAGGTTTAGGGAGGAAAAATCTTGAAATATGAGGGACTGGGAACCAATTTCAATTATTCCCATTAGTTATTAAATTCCGCTATCGCGAATTCCGCTATCACGTGCTACTTACGGTACCAATTACTCGCGATAGCGGAGGGATGACTGTACATACATATATGAATAATAGTAGTAGTAATTACTAACCTGATAATATTTATGTATGTATGTTTGTATGTGTGTGTGTTCTTTCTTCATTAATCAACAACAACAACAACAACTGCCTTCATCTGTAAATAAATAATAATCATATTAATAACAACAACAACAACAACAACAACAATGACATCAACAACAACAACAACAACAACTGCCTTCAACTGTAAATAAATAATAACAACAACAACAATAAGAATTAAAGATAGAGACTATTTTTCCATCCAAAATAATAATAAAGACAGAAAGAAAGATAATAATAATAAAAATAATAATAATAATGTTTTAACATCCTTAATAATAATTAAAAAAAAAAATATATATATATATATATATATATATATATATATATGTGTGTATGTCACTTTTTCAACGGAACACACAAACATACATTTATTTATACACAAACATACATAGTAAACTACATTTATTTTACCAAACTCCATCTCCGACTAATCACTCAACGTGTGAGCCATTTGGACAGTTCATACTTAGTGAAGTTAACAAACACATTTCATGACATACAAACAAACACAAACTATTTAAGGATTGACATATAAAATGGAATCTAAATCACAAGTGTTCCAATCAAGCCTATGAGTATTAACGTTCAAAGTTAACTATAAGGTAAATCAATATTGTAGACTACAAAACAATATTATACACCAATCAGACAGTATACACAAATCATACAATAAATAAATGTGAAAACAAACAACCCCAGGAAATATAACATAAATAATTCTGTGAGTTTTCATTGCCTACTTAAATCTTATTTATACTGTACATAATTTCATTGCAGATTGTACAGTACTTACCCATACCTTTTCAATGTAAAATCTTATTTATACTGTACATAATTTCACCATATGTCCAAACCTAACTATAGTACTCCGAGGTCCTTTGAGATATCAACACAAAATTAAAATGGCTAGCATGGGGTAAAAAGAGTAGAGTACACTCTCCTCTTTTTTTATGTTAGGTTAGGTTGGTGAAGGGTTGTGTCGCATAAAGTGAATTTCGCATAAAGTAAATTGTACATTTCCATAAGAAATAATGGTACTTTAACTTGAATATTGAGCCTCCTTGTTCCTGTTATTTTAAGAGTTCGTACAAATTGCATTTATTTTATTTTTTTCATGATACGCACTATTTCAAATTCGCATAATTTAAATTCACATAAAAAGAGAGCAGAGTGTATGTATGTATATGTATGTATATATAAATGTGTATATTTTTAAGTGTGTGGAATTATATTTTTTTCATACTGTACCGTACTGCCACCCTTGCCTCTAACACACACACACACACACACACACACACACACACATACTATTAAACACATTATTGAAGACTGCAATACACACAACCACACTCACCAACAACACAACAACAACAACAACAACAACAACAACAACAACTGGATAGGTGTAAAATAGTCCTACCTTCCTCAATCTGTCTCCAACTTCCATATTAACCTCTGCTTTCTCGGACCATTTCTTCCAAAAGTAGTGATGGTCAATCTGTATGTGTGTGTGTGTGTGTTATTGTTTTAAGTAGTGTGTAGCTGCTTGTATTAAATTGAAAGATGGTTGTTAATGTGTGTGTGTGTGTGTGTGTGTGTGTGTGTGTTATTGTTTAAAGTAGTGTGTGTGTGTGTGTGTTATTGTTTAAAGTAGTGTGTGTGTGTGTGTGTTATTGTTTAAAGTAGTGTGTGTGTGTGTGTGTTATTGTTTTAAGTAGTGTGTGTGTGTGTTATTGTTTAAAGTAGTGTGTGTGTGTGTGTGTGTGTTATTGTTTTAAAGTAGTGTGTGTGTGTGTGTGTGTTGTTTTAAGTAGTGTGTGTGTGTGTGTGTTATTGTTTAAAGTAGTGTGTGTGTGTGTGTGTTATTGTTTAAAGTAGTGTGTGTGTGTGTGTGTTATTGTTTAAAGTAGTGTGTGTGTGTGTGTGTTATTGTTTAAAGTAGTGTGTGTGTGTGTGTTATTGTTTAAAGTAGTGTGTGTGTGTGTGTGTTATTGTTTAAAGTAGTGTGTGTGTGTGTGTGTTATTGTTTAAAGTAGTGTGTGTGTGTGTGTTATTGTTTAAAGTAGTGTGTGTGTGTGTGTGTGTGTTGTTTTAAGTAGTGTTTTCCGAGAACAATATCTGATTGATGTCCTCTTCACAATTGTCCTCCTCCATCAGAGCTCCATATATACCTGTAACAAGTCAAATTAAGGATGAACATACTGTATTCCATAGTACCAGGTAGTATTTAGCATGTACAGTTGCCAAAAAAGGTATTGTGACAACTATTGATACAACATTAATTATATCAATGTCCATAGTTGTTTGTAAGGATTATAAGTATGTATTACAGAAGGATATGTATATTTCCTTCTGTTATACATACTATATTATAAGTATGTATTACAGAAAGATATGTATATTTCCTTCTGTTATACATGCTATATTATAAGTATGTATTACAGAAGGATATGTATATTTCCTTCTGTTATACATGTTATATTATAAGTATGTATTATAGAAGGATATGTATATTTCCTTCTGTTATACATGCTATATTATAAGTATGTATTACAGAAGGATATGTATATTTCCTTCTGTTATACATGCTATATTATAAGTATGTATTACAGAAGGATATGTATATTTCCTTCTGTTATACATGTTATATTATAAGTATGTATTACAGAAGGATATGTATATTTCCTTCTGTTATACATGTTATATTATAAGTATGTATTACAGAAGGATATGTACATTCTCTTCTGTTATACATGCTTATAGTCCCTACAAATAGTTGTGGATATTACTAGGGTTAAAGATCTATCAAGAATTGTCACAATACCTTTTTTGGCAACTGTACATTATTATCATGTATGAAACTGTAAGCACAGATTCTTGAAAAAAAACTCACATCACACCATCATATTATCAACTTGTGTATTTTATGAAATATGAATTCCTGAGGGCTAACTTTGCACCATATTTAAATAATACTGTATCCCCTAAATGCTCAAGTTTTTATTAGAGTTGGATAGAACAGTAAAAAGATTAAAATATTGAACTAAATTTTTCAGTTCAAAACAAGACCTTTCATTATATTAGTTGTTCAATAACATCACATTACACAAAAGTACTTCACTTTAACTTTGCTCTTTTTTTATTACATTATAGGTTGGTGAAGGGTTGTGTCGCATAAAGTGAATTTAGCATAAAGTAAATTGTACATTTCCATAATAAATAATGGTACTTTAACTTGAAAATGGAGCCTAATGGTTCCTGTTATTTTAAGAGTTTCTGTAAATTGCATTTATTTAATTTTTTCATGATACGCACTATTTCAAATTCACATAAAAAGAGAGGAGAGTGTATTTCACTTTAACTTTCCCTCTCCTTAAAACTTACAGTCCATCCTTCCACAATTGTATGTCTTAGCTTTTTTAACCTAAATTTTACTGCAACAATATTCTGAAACTGTGAACTTGATTGAGTAAGGTAGCCATGAAAACCATGTGTACAGTTGGACACAGGAATTCGTGGTACAGCCCAAGTGAAAGATGGTCAATTTCTCCCAATATCAAATTCCTTAGTGCTAAATAGGAGACATCAGGGGCAGAAGTCAGTATTGAGGATGGTGTGTGCGTGTGTGTGCGTGTGCGTGTGTGTGTGCGTGTGTGTGTTCCTTAGTACCAAATAGGAGACATCAGGGGCAGAAGTCAGTATTGAGGATGGTGTGTGTGTGTGTGTGTGTGTGTGTGTGTGTGTGTGTGTGTGTTCCTTAGTGCCAAATAGGAGACATCAGGGGCAGAAGTCAGTATTGAGGATGGTAATAAATAGCAAGTACCTGATAATAGACACTGGTGGTTACTCAAATGGGACACAAGTATCTTTCACCACCTGGGCTGTACCACGACCATTCCTGTGTCCAACTGTACCTTTCTTCAGTAACTCTTTATTATATGATTTGTACAGCAGTCGTATAGAGAGTTTCCTGCCACTACTACACTCTTATTCTGTTCAGTGTTCATGGACTGTAATATAAACTCTGCTCTCTTTTTATGTGAGTTTAAATTATGTGAATTTGAAATAGTGCGTATCATGAAAAAAAATGAAATAAATGCAATTTCCATGAACTATTAAAATAACCTGAACAAGGAGACTCCATTTTCAAGTTAAAGTACCATTATTTATTATGGAAATGTACAATTTACTTTATGCTAAATTCACTTTATGCGACCCCTTCAGGAACCTATACATACATACATACATACATACGCTTTATACGACCCCTTCACCAACCTAATATATACATACATACATACAGGCATACACTTTATACGACCCCTTCACCAACCTGTAATGTAATAAAAAAAGAGCACAGTGTACATATATACATACATATATACATACACACATACAGGCATTCACCAACCTATAATGTAATTAAAAAAGAGGAGAGTGTACATCCTTATCTAACCCCAACTTATGGGAAGCACACACACACAACCACTTTACACACACACGCACACCACCCTCTCTCTCTCTCTCTCTCCCTATCTGTCTCTCTCTCTTTCTCTCTCCCTATTACACACATGTCAAACATCTCACTGTTCATAAGTGTTGGTACAGACCAGGTGTTAGATGTTGACATTCTTGTACTGGTCAATACAATGGTAGTGAGTCTGAGCCTGGAGGTCATTTTGTGGCCTCCAGTCACTGTCATAGATGATAACAGTGTCAGCAGCTGTCAGGTTAATGCACAAAGCCTTACACCTGTAGTTTTAAAACATTTGAGGGCCCTTACTGGAGCTCTATGAACTCTCCAAATAATCCAGGCCACAAAACGCTTCAGTGTTTCGAATAGGGAATCTGTTGCCTGGAGTAGTTTGGAGGATTCATAGAGCTCCAGTGAGGGCCCTCAAATGTTTTAAAACTACGTGTGTTAGTACACAGTAGGAAGACAAAACAGAGTGGAAGAGTATGTAAAGGAGAGAAACGAAAGGGACAGAGGAGGGTTTGAGCAAGTAAGGAGGGAGTGTTGGAACAGGGAAAACTGGAGACACTTCTGCCGTGACCATCCCCTTGGAGGGAGTTACCGGAGGGAACGAGGCATCAGAGCTATAGATAGATAGATAGATAGATAGAAGACAAAACAATGTGAGTGTGGCTTACAGAAACAGTGGATGGCAGCCTGATACATGTTGTCCCGTATCCTACCATCTAGTCTCTGGTACGGATATCTGTTTACATTACACTGTGGTGTTTTTTTATTACATTATAGGTTGGTGAAGGGTTGTGTCACATAAAGTGAATTTAACATAAAGTAAATTGTACATTTCCATGATAAATAATGGTACTTTAACTTGAAAATGGAGCCTAATGGTTCCTGTTATTTTAAGAGTTCATGTAAATTGCATTTATTTAATTTTTTTCATGATACGCACTATATCAAACTCACATAATTTAAACTCACATAAAAAGAGAGGACAGTGTATGTATGTATGAATATGATTCTCTACAGGATATTGAATACTTACTTGTACTGCAACTTTAAACACAATATTCTATTACCGCAAATCTTTACACATTAAAATCTATACATATAATGAAGACACATTGGTTTAAAACAAATTATTCTCAACATACCATTAACAAGTTTATCAAAATAATTCCAAATAGTTTATTGCAGAAATGAAATTGCTCTCCACTCACTTGCTAAAAATGAGGTAGAGTAAAGATATACATACATGAGAAACAGAGTAGAAGAGTATGTAGAGGAGAGTAGAGTAGGGAGTAAGGAGGGAGTGTTGGAACAGAGTGGAAGAGTATGTAAAGGAGAGTAACATGAGGGACAGAGTAGGGAGTAAGGAGGGAGAGTGTTGGAAGAGTATGTAAAGGAGAGTAACATGAGGGAGAGGGAAGGGAGTAAGGAGGGAGTGTTGGAACAGAGTAGAAGAGTATGTAAAGGAGAGAAACATAAGGGTAAGAGTAGGGTTTAAACAAGTAAGGAGGGAGTGTTGGAACAGAGTGGAAGAGTATGTAAGGGGGGGAGAAACATGAGGGACAGAGTAGGGAGTAAGGAAGGAGTGTGTAAAGGAGAGAAACATGAGGGTCAGAGGAGGGTTTGAACAAGTAAGGAGGGAGTGTTGGAACAGAGTAGGGAGTAAGGAGGGAGTGTTGGAACAGAGTAGGGAGTAAGGAGGGAGTGTTGGAACAGAGTAGGGAGTAAGGAGGGAGTGTTGGAACAGGGACAACTGGAGACACTTCTGTCGTGGCCACCCCCTTGGAGGGAGTTACCGGAGAGAACCAGGCATCAGAGCTATAGATAGATAATAACACTTATGAATTGGCAGCACCTCATAATAATAATAATAATAATAATAATAATAATAATAATAATAATAATAACAACAATAATAACACATATGAATTGGCAGCATAATAAAAATAATGTGTATGATTGGTAAATATTGAAGGAATTACCGTTATTGAGAACGGTTTTCTACTTAAATTACCCACTATTTTATTTTACACTATTCTAACACTATTTTATTTTTTGGGTATATTCAAATTAGCCTAACCTAACCTTACCTAACCTAACCTGGGCCACAGCAGACTACCAGGACCTAACCTGGGCAGACTACTGGGAAATAACCGTGGTAAAGTACTGGGAAATAACCGTGGTAAAATACTGGGAAATAACCGTGGTAAAGTACTGGGAAATAACCTGGGCAGACTACTGGGAAATAACCGTGGTAAAATACTGGGAAATAACCGTGGTAAAATACTGGGAAATAACCGTGGTAAAATACTGGGAAATAACCGTGGTAAAGTACTGGGAAATAACCTGGGCAGACTACTGGGAAATAACCGTGGTAAAATACTGGGAAATAACCGTGGTAAAATACTGGGAAATAACCGTGGTAAAATACTGGGAAATAACCTGGGTAAAATACTGGGAAATAACCGTGGTAAAATACTGGGAAATAACCGTGGTAAAATACTGGGAAATAACCATGGTAAAGTACGGGAAATAACTTTTAACATTACAACAAAGAAACAAAATTCATTGAATATATTAAAATAACAGAAGACACAAAAATAAACTTCCTGAATATACAAAAAGAAATCATTATTATTATTCATTCAAGTGCAGATTATTACTTACACATACATACATACATACATATACATACATACAGTACATACATATATACACACGTACAGTACATACATATATACACACGTACATACATACATATATACGCACGTACAGTACATACATATATACACACGTACATACATATACATACACACGTACATACATATACATACACACGTACATAGGTATACATACACACGTACATACATATATATACACACGTACATAGGTATACATACACACGTACATACATATATACACACGTACATACATATACATACACACGTACATACATATATACACACGTACATACAAATACATACACACGTACACACGTATACATATACACGTACATACATATATACACACGTACATACAAATACATACACACGTACACACGTATACATATACATACACACGTATATAGATATACATTCACACGTATATACTGTACGTATATATACGCACGTACATACATATACATACACACGTACACATTCACATATTACACTCGTATTGAAAGACAATGAAGAAAAGATAACATTGTAAATCAAACAGAATCCAAACAGAAGTAAAAAATTGAGGGGAATATATTAAAAAAACTAAAGGGAGATGAAAGGAGAAAAGAAAAAAGAGAAGGAAGAAAAGGAAGAAGGAAAAATACAACATAAAATGTGAAGGAGTTATTCTGTATATCAGAAATTATATTATTATTATATTTCTTTTTGATTATTATCATTGTTGGTATTTTTATTATTATTATTATTATTATTATTATATTTCTTTTTGATTATTATCATTGTTGGTATTTTTATTATTATTATTATTATTATTATTATTATTATTATTATTATTATTATTATTATTATTATTATTATTATTATATTTCTTTTTGATTATTATCATTGTTGGTATTTTTATTATTATTATTATTATTATTATTATATTTCTTTTTGATTATTATCATTGTTGGTATTTTTATTATTATTATTATTATTATTATTATTATTATTATTATTATTATTATTATTATTATTATTATTATTATTATATATGCCTGGAAGCCAAACCAATGCTATCAATATTAAAGTCGAATTATTTAGTGTTGACCTTACCTTAGGCTAGGGTTAGGTTGTTAGGGGATCAGCCCACTTCAGGTTCAAGGTTGTATTAGTGGGTTGGGTTGGGTTGGTCATTGTTGTAATACTCTCCTCATATTGTTTTGTAATCTGTACACATAAAAACATACATTAATACATGGATACATAGATGGATACATAGACAATTTTATGGGCTATTAGATGGTACAAACGGAAAATGGATAGATTGAAGGACAGCCGAGTAATTAGAAGAATTAAAAAAAAAAAATAGCCAAACTTGTGAAGGTTGCTGTCATACTCTCCTCGTTTTGTTTTGTAATCTGTACACATAAATACATACATTAATACAAGGATACATAGATGGATACATAGACAATTTTATGGGCTATTAGATGGTGCAAACGGAAAATGGATAGATTGAAGGACAGCCGAGTAATTAGAAGAATTAAACAAAAAAATTAGCCAAACTTGTGAAGGTTGCTGTCAGACTCTCCTCGTTTTGTTTTGTAATCTGTACACATAAATACATACATTAATACAAGGATACATAGACAGCCGAGTCCCTGTAGTCTGCCCAGGTTAGGTCCCGGTAGTCTGCTGTGGTCTACGTTAGGTTAGGTTAGGTCCAGGTAGTCTGATGCAGTCTAGGTTAGGTTAGGTTAGGTCCAGGTAGTCTATACAGGTTAGGTCCAGGTAGTCACACTAAATCCTTCTAGGAAATAAATGTTTTTCCAGTAAAATGTTGTTGTGGCAACTTGTAAAAATTAACCGTAATTTTTTCCAACTTTATTCCACAGTGGTATTGGTTTGTTAGCTCCCCAACCAACCATAATGTTAAGATGTCATTATTACTTAACAAATTCATTAAATAATTCACCCATAAGGCATTTAATTATTAATAATAATAATAATAATAATCACTGTATAGATTACTCAACAAATTCATTATATAATTCACCCATAAGGCATTTAATAATAATAATAATAATCACTGTATAGATTACTCACCAAATTCATTAAATAATTCACCCATAAGGCATTTAATAATAATAATAATAATCACTGTATAGATTACTTAACAACTTCATTATATAATTCACCCATAAGGCATTTAATAATAATAATAACAATAATAATAATAATCATAATAATCACTGTATAGATTACTCAACAAATTCATTAAATAATTCACCCATAAGGTATTTAGTGTTATTTGTAACATTGGTAAGACCACATATTGAATATACCAATCAGGTATGGTGCCCTCACCTTGTTAAAGATATTGAGACTTTAGAAAATGTACAAAGGAGAACTTCTAAGTTGGTGCCAGAACTGAAAGATTTGCCATATGAGGAAAGACTAAGAACCCTGAGACTGCCGACTTTGGCTTACAGAAGAGTAAGAGAAGATATGATAGAAGTGTTTAAGATTGTGAGTGGAAGGTATGATGAAGAATGTAGTGAAGGAAGTACTAACTACAACGTCGGCATCACAACACCAGTAGTGGACACTCTCTCTAGCTATTCAAGACAAGATCAAGGCTGGACCTGAGGAAATATTCATTCCCATGTAGAGTGGTCAACTATTGGAACAGTTTGTCGGAGTTGGTGGTCACAGCTTCCTCAGTACAGCATTTTGAAGCTCGACTGGACAAGTTCTGGACAAATCAGGAGCTAATATATAACTATAGAGCTCAGATCCAATACACACCACCACCAAGTAATAGTACGAATGTACAGTGTCGGCAAAAAAAGACGCTACCTCCCACCGACATGGACGCTACCTACGACATCGTGACATAAAATTATGGGAAATTTCATTAAAAAAAAAAATATTTGTATTGTTCTGTTACTGACTAATTAGTACTTTGTCATTTCTCCTTTCATATTAATAACCTCTTGCAGACGTCTAGGCATAGACCTAGCTAATATTTCAAAATAGGATTTCTCCAGTAAAGCAAGAAGGATATGCGTTATGGTTGTGGTATGCCTCACAGTTCGCCTGTATATTTCTTTAATTGGCACTTTTCCTTCCCTTAGTGCCAAAATATAGACCCTTTCCTCCTTGCTAGTTGTTGTAGCCCCCATGGCAATGCACTAGTTTAAATCTAAGGGCCACCAGAATCACGGAGTAAAGATTCAGTTTGAAAACAATCTGAGCACAAAAAAAAGTCAGTGCACTGATTCCACCCAGACAGACATAACTAGTAAATTTTGAAATCTGTCTGGCAGAGGGTGGTATCTTAACAACCTATTGCTGCTGCCCTCTGCCAGACAGATTTCAAAATTTACTAGTTATGTCTGTCTGGGTGGAATCAGTGCACTGACTTTTTTTTGTGCTCAGATTGTTTTCAAACTGAATCTTTACTCCGTGATTCTGGTGGCCCTTAGATTTAAACTAGTGCATTGCCATGGGGGCTACAACAACTAGCAAGGAGGAAAGGGTCTATATTTTGGCACTAAGGGAAGGAAAAGTGCCAATTAAAGAAATATACAGGCGAACTGTGAGGCATACCACAACCATAACGCATATCCTTCTTGCTTTACTGGAGAAATCCTATTTTGAAATATTAGCTAGGTCTATGCCTAGACGTCTGCAAGAGGTTATTAATATGAAAGGAGAAATGACAAAGTACTAATTAGTCAGTAACAGAACAATACAAATATTTTTTTTTTTAATGAAATCTCCCATAATTTTATGTCACGATGTCGTAGGTAGCGTCCATGTCGGTGGGAGGTAGCGTCTTTTTTTGCCGACACTGTAGATCTGGAGTCACAGGCGTAAGGCCTCTTCCAGGGGATCTTCTGTGAGTATCTGTGAGTATTTACACGACAAACATTCTTTCGTTTGCGAGCTTACAAACCAAAATAAACCCCTGTGGAATCGACTGCCAGGACACACACACACACACACAAACAATAACACGTGACGTCATGGCAGCCTGGGTTGATGATGAAAGTTCTGCCTTTTGTTCGGCACTTCTTCCTTATTCATTCACTATTATATGAAGTTCTTGTGGGTCTTGTTTTATATTATTTCTGTTACACTTAAGGATTTTATTTATTCTCCGTTATTAATAATACTATAGTATAGGCCTACCTACAGAGTACATTATATAATATATACCAATAAACTTGAGTAGGTACAATAATACTTACGAATTTAATGGTCATTTTATCGTTCCTCCATGTATATATCAACAGATTCCTTCTCACCCTAACCAATTTATTAAACATTATCCTATATTTTGCCGATATAATTATCACACATTTCTAAAATTATCGCATTATTTCATGCATGCTATCGTATATCGCACCGAGGGCCAAATTATCGTATTTTGCGATAATTATCTCACATCTGGCAACGCTGAGTCATCATGCCGCCTCCATGTAATTTAAATAAGCTGACGACAATTTTTTTTTTATATATATCGATTTTATCGCCTATATTATTATTCCCACACTACCCACAATGTGATATAACGATAGATATATAAATAAACTATAATCTCAGAGTAATATAGGCTTACCTGAGCTCCTAATTAATAATAAATATTGAAATGATTACGAATTTAATCCGCCGATAATTTCAAACGGGGCCAAAATATATATATTGTTTATCTATTTATTTCCTGCTATATTATTATTCTATGACTTTCCACAGTGTGATATAACGATATATATATAAATAAACTATAATCTTAGAGCAATATAAACTTACCTGAGCTTATAATTAAATAATAGTAATATAAATTCTTACGAGATTAATCCTAAAATTTCACACAGGCGAAAAAAAAAATAGCTTATCTATCAATATGCTGCTATATTATTATTTGCTTGGTTCCCAAAGGGTGATATAGCGATAGATATATATATAGACCTTGATATAAACAATACCTCATAGCTGTATAGACTTACCTGAGCTTCTAGTATTTAAATTATTACGATATATAGTTAAGGTAGGAGAAGGGTTTAAACACACAGACGCCATATTTAAAGTTGGTCCAAAATGGCCTTGTTTATCTTTTTATTTTCTCGTCTATTTGTTATCTATCAGTGGCCACGGTGGGTCACGTGGCCAGATTAATCTATTATCTACCCATGAAAATTATAATGAACTTACCTAAGGGTGTAATTATTGAATAACGTGGCCGTAATGAACACCTTGTAAAAGAGGTAAGACCACAGGTAGCCATTACGTAAGTAGAATGGCAATAACGGACCTGCTGCAACATTGCCAGATCGCCTTGGCAAATGAACCCTATAAATAGACATCAGTTTTTTCCCTTTAATATAAAAATTACGATGTTTATTCACTGAGATAGTCTTAAATGAACGGTTATTTACTAAACTACAATTTCTCAGACACTAAAAACTGCATTTAACTCGTTATTTATCGAGATATTCAACATCCTAACCACATCCTAACCACATCATATCATAACCAATTCTGATTTTGATCTGGTAATGAATGAGGTTATATGTTCGAATGTGTAGATATTGACTTTGTTTATACATTTATTTAAATTACTCACTCAATATTATTCGTACGCCAATAATTATAATTTAATAAAGTAAATATATTTCTAGGCTCGTTTCCCATCGCAAAAAAATAGCGATTAAGTAATGTTTTAATATATTTAATTAAACCTAAGTCAACCGAGTTTGAGGAATCGTAGCGTGAGGTTTATTCTTTTTTTCTAACATTTTCTAACCCCGTCCCATTTTCTAGAAAATCTTCCCGTTTTCTATGATTGTTTTTAATGGATGACTATTTTAAAATCCAATTATATTTGAAATTTTCGTTTTCTGTTCAGTTTACGGTTGAGAGAGTGAGAT
>JAWZYT010002090.1:132500-137500 GCA_034508575.1 Petrolisthes manimaculis | reverse complement strand
ATTTTTTGTGGTGGACCAATCAGAGTGAGTTACAATAAACACCGCTTAATTTGAACTGTATGTATGTATGTATGTGTATGTATGTATGTATGTATGAGTGTATGTACGTATGTATGTATGAGTGTGCATGTATGAGTATGTATGTATGTATGTATGTGTGTATGTATGTATGTGCATCGTATACGTGATTTTACATACACACAGTGGTGACACAACCACAGTAAACACATATACACACAGACAGGTAAATACACACACACATACACACATCTCTCTCATTCTCTAATAAAGAGACTGAATTTTTACCTGAACAAGAGGATAATTACCTACCTGTCCGTTTATTACTCTAAGGCTGACCATACACTATCAGGTACACCTGACAGGTACACCTGAACAGTTACGCCTGTCAGGTATACCTGACAGTGTATGGCGGCAAAAACTAGCCTTTCAGGCGACCTGACAACTGATGAAAATTCCATCAGTTCTGCCTGACAGGCGAGTAAACCTGATGTGTGTGTGTGTCGGTTTGATGAGGTGTACCTGAACAGATGTGTGTGTGTCAGGTTTGATGAGGTGTACCTGAACAGATGTGTGTGTGTCGGTTTGATGAGGTGTACCTCAACAGATGTGTGTGTGTCAGGTTTGATGAGGTGTACCTGAACAGGTCTCAGTTATTAACAATCCTTTGTAGTGAACAGTTGAGTTCTTCGTTTGTGTATCTTGCTTCTTAATCACAGGAGATATAAGTGACAGTAACTCGTTGTATACTAATTCATTCATCCGCACAAAATGGTTATAATCAGATGGTTCATGTCTCAATTCATTAACAAGATTGATAGGGGTACATTTATGTCTTCTTTGCATCCATTCCTTACACCATTGTTTGTGTTTCTTCCGTTTGTTTTTACATTTCACAAAAACCACGATTAATAAAGAGAGCAAGTGTAACTCCTCTTCTGGAGAATCCATGACGAACTGACAAACCTGACCTACAGGTATGTATGAACAGTGTGTGTGTGCTCCTCCGGTATCAGGTATACCTGACAGGCGTAATTGTTCAGGCGTACCTGTCAGGTGTACCTGATAGTGTATGGCCGGCCTAATTAATAAAAGTCTCACCTGTAAAGCAGTTCTCTGGTACAAGGTTTCTCTTCACGTAAAACACACACACACACACACACTCTCTCTCTCTCTCTCTCACACACAGTACTACAGCCTGTAAGTGTAAACAGTCAAGTGAATTTTACAAACCATTCACAACGTTGAGAAAGGTTTAAAAGACTCATATTTTCGAACTCAGTTACTCAGTTGAGTTACTCTCCAACACTCCTTATACCCTGCCGTGCCGTGCCGTGCCGTGCCGTGCCGTGCCGTGCCGTGCCGTGCCGTGCCTGGTGGTGAAGCACTATCACCCATAACTGTACTTACATAGACTCCTTACACGTACTGTAATATTGTCAACTCTTGACAGGCATTTCCTTGTTTAAAAGTTTTCCTTGCTTCACCACACCGATATGTTTTATGGCCTATATATATATATAGCTTACCACAGATAAAACACTTCATTTCACTTTGTTTGTTTTGAAACTGAGTATCAGTGTGTGAACTAGACTATACACTCGTGATACATCATTTCTGACCAGAGTGTGGGGAGCAGAAAGCTTCGAATCGCCTGCTAATGCTCATTCCCCCCATGTACCCACTACACCTATAGAGGCTGAGTTGGAATGCAGGGTACATAATTATGTGTGTGTGTGTGTGTGTGTGTGTGTGGTACCTGCTGTTCGTCTGTGGTCAGGGATTATGTATCACGAGTGTACTTTAGGTTCACATTGTGGTAGTTACACTCTGATTTTGACCTTTATTACAGTTACTCATCAGTCCACCACGAACAAGCATATAGCCTTCACAAATGTCAACCCTTTATTTTAGCGTTAAAGGAAACAAATATAATAACAGTTCAAATTAAGCGCCTATTGTAACTCATCACTCTGTGTGTGTGTGTGTGTGTCTCCACTCTCCAGCCACATACTAAAACTCTCTCTCTCTCTCTCTCTCTCTCTCTCTCTCTCTCTGTGTGTGTATGTGTGTGTGTGTCCACTCTCCCGCCACATACTGCACTCATACATACATACATACACTCATACATACATACATATACATACATACATACATATACATACATATATAATAAAAGTTCAAATTAAGCGTCTATTGTAACTCACTCTGATTGGTCCACCTCAAAAAATCAATACTTGAACATGATCGCTGATTGGCTGAAACTGAATGATTATTATGTTACTGTTATTATTAGCTCATTACGAGTCCTATAGGTGTTATATAGTTTGTATAACCTTATAATATAATAATAAACACAAATATCACAGTTTACACACTCGTATACATACACACATACACACACAAAGATACATACATAGATACACACACAAATACATACATAATACAGTACATACACACACAGACATAACACACACAGAAATACATACATACATACAGACATACATACATAAATACACACTCGTATATGTCTCGTTTATTTATACTTTGGTAAACAGGTGAATGTGAAATTTACGTAAATGTAATTAAGTCTATCTTTTAAATTCTTTTTCCTATTCTCCTTTGGCTAGGAGAATGGGAAGGGATGGATAGAGGATGGGAAGGGATGGATAGAGGATGGGAAGGGATGGATAGAGGATGGGAAGGGATGGATAGAGGATGGGAAGGGATGGATAGAGGATGGGAAGGGATGAAGAAGGATGGGAAGGTTGGTAGAAAAAAGAGAAGACTTGATAAATTAAAGGGTTAACTTAAATGTTTGTTTTATAAAATGACGAGTTACTTGAGAGGTGAATGTGTATATGTATGTATGTATGTATGTATGTATATGTATGTATGTATGTGTACTTAATGGGTGAGATGGAGAAAGTAATG
The DNA here is from genome assembly GCA_034508575.1 of Petrolisthes manimaculis. NCBI lineage: Eukaryota > Metazoa > Arthropoda > Malacostraca > Decapoda > Porcellanidae > Petrolisthes > Petrolisthes manimaculis. Next base: position 134,548 of record JAWZYT010002090.1, on the reverse strand, counting down.
AATGTATGTATGTATGTATGTATGTATGTATGTATGCATGTATGTATGTATTTAGCACTAATATAATTATCATTAGGTTTCAGCCAATCACCGATAATGTTAGAGTGTGTGTGTGTGTGTTGAGAGAGAGAGAGAGAGAGAGAGAGAGAGAGAGAGAGAGAGAGAGAGAAATAAATATCCACCAACACACACATACACATGTAATTAAAAAAAAAAAAAAAATAATGTAATAAAAAAAAAAAATTAATGTAATTTTTTTTAATGTAATTAAATATTTTTTTTTTAATGTAATTAAAAAAAAAATTAATGTAATTAAAAAAAAAATAATGTAATTAAAAAAAAAAAAATTAACGTAATTTTTTTTTTCAATGTAATTAAAAAAAAAAATAATGTAATTAATTTTTTCAATGCAATTAAAAAAAAATAATTTAATTAATTTTTTTTTAATGTAATTAATTTTTTTTAATGTAATTAAAAATAATAATAATGTAATTAAAAAAATATTTTTTTTAATGTAATTAAACAAATAATAATAATGTAATTAAAAAAATAATAATAATGTAATTAAAAAAATAATAATAATGTAATTAAAAAAATAATAATAATGTAATCATCATCAATCATCATCATCAATGTATCAATCATGTATCATCATCATCATCATCATCATCTCATGTATATTAAAAAATGCAACCTACCTACCACCCACCCACATCTGTTAACACTTATCTCTGCCAAATATAAAGGGAAATGTCTCTTGTATCTCTGGGGAATAGTGAAGATGAAACATTTTATCTTGGAATCGTTAAAAAATGATTTATTTTTGTAAAAATGAGCGTTTTTGAAAGTTTGAAAACGTTGCAATTTTTAATATACATTGATGATTGATGATAATTTTTTTTTTTTTTTTATTATATAATTTTTTTTATTATTTTTTTTTATTATTGTATTAATTTTTTTATTATTATACTAATTTTTTTTTATTATATTAATTTTTTTGTATTATTATATTAATTTTTTATTATTATATTATTTTTTTTTATATATATTATATTATATATTTTTTTTTATTATATTTTTTTATTATATTAAAAAAAAATATTATATTATTTTTTTATTATATTAATTTTTTTTATTATTATTAATTTATTATTATTATTATTATTATTATTATATTAAGAATTATTTGAGATACCCATATGTGTGTGATTATTATTGACCACAACTGTACATTATGACATGAATTGGGGAGAGAAGATATTATTATGGGTCTTAAAAAATGGAGGAATTAAAATTACTCACAAAAACAAGTCATAGCTGTGAAACATAATTTATAATATTTACAACAAGGTTAAATTGAACTATATAATCAACCAATATAATAATAAAAATAATAAAAATAATAGTAATAATAATAAAAAACAATAAATAATAATAAAAATAAACAAAAGACGCTCGTATGATCGTATTCCACAACAACAACAACAACAAACATGGCCGCCGGTCTGAAAGCTCCGTTGTCATTATTATTATTATTGTTTTTATCTCATATAAGCCCTTCATTTGGCCTATATGAAGATCAGATAGGAAAATTCGACTGGTAAGTAACCCAGGAAAATAATAATGACAATAATTTGATGTTTAATAGCAAGAAAAATGGCTAAATTAGTGATATATTTTTGATGACCGATAATTCTGTTTATTTTCTTTTATTTTTTCTATTCGTGTTTATATTTAGCATGTGGGGAATTATTTAATGTTGGTATTTTGGGTATAAGTATGCCTCCAAATGCATTTTAATGTCAATATGTAAACATAATAGTTAATTTTATATACCATACCGTCATGAAAGTTTTAGTTGGTGCTCGAATTTAGTTTCGTCACAATATAAAATTTCATGCCCACTGATGTTCTATCCATTTTCCGTTTGCACCATCTAATAGCGCATAAAATTGTGTATGTATCCATCTATGTATCCTTGTATTAATGTATGTATTTATGTGTACAGATTACAAAACATGTGGACAGTCTTACAGCAACATTCACAA
>JAWZYT010002090.1:75000-127500 GCA_034508575.1 Petrolisthes manimaculis | reverse complement strand
AATATAAATATAAATATATATAATTGGTCTCGTTGACGGCCAGACATTATTTATTCTTAATGGGGGTGTGGGAACAGGGGGACAGGTTTAGGGTGGGTAGAAAGCCTGTCCCCCTATTCCCACACACCCCAAGCCTGTCCCCCTACTCCCGCACCCCTCAAATATCCACGCAACTCCCTATACCACCCAAGCCTGTCCCCTATTCCCACCCACCCCTAACCCACCCCAAGCCTGTCCCCCTATTCCCACACACCCCTTTACCACCCAAGCCTGTCCCCTATTCCCGTACTCCCTCAACCATTTTGCTGCGTAATTAGATTTTAGGTAGATTCCTAAAAGGTGTCAATTCTCCACCAAAAAATGAAAGTTTTTCCATCAAGCTGTACTCCTCATAAGTTGTAACTAACATCTTAGGGTTTCAGTTTCTGATAATAAAATCTTTATAAATATGTGCTTTCTGATAATAAAATCTTTATAAATATGGAGGTATATACTGTATATAAAATGTACATGAATGAATATGCAGGAAAACACTTCCAAAACTTCTATCACAAATTTATTTCACTAAATCCTATTTGTTACTGTAGTAATAAACAGTAACTGTTCCTTACTTTTATTCACTTTACTTATACTGTACATCTTCACTACAGTTAGTGTTTTAGGTGAAATTTCAGGCGGTTTCCTAAAAAAACAACTTTCTTTAAAAAAAAATGAAAAATGTTCAGACTAGTTGTACTCCTTATGACTTATACCATACACCTTATATTCAAAGTTTCTAATACTTATAAAACAGCTATAAATATAAGAGTACAAGAATAAATAAACTGAAAAAGATATAATTGCATTATACCCATATCAATATAAAGCATAGCAATAAAATGGTACAGTAAATTGACTGTAAATTGACTAGTTGTACTCCTCATAACTTATACCATACACCTTCTATTCAAAGTTTCTAATACTCTCTAATACATATAAAAATAAGATTACAAGAATATATAAACTGGAAAAGATATAACTGAATTATACCCATAAATCATCACAAATTAGCACAGTAACTTATCACCCGTTAAATTATAAGATCATTGTAACCTCTGAAATTTTATTACCCTATACAATAAATCACAATAAATCATCACAAATTAGCACAGTAATTGATCACCTGTAAATTATCACCTCTGAAATTTCATTACCTATGGTTTACACTTACAATATTTTTTGTATTTCCTGAGAGTGTGGTATTCACGGAAGCATGGTTACAGACAAAGGGATGGTTTGTCAACACAATCATTACAGTAGAACACCGTTTGTTTATGTTTACAGTCACCGCTACCTTTTTTTAGAACATTTACTAGGAACAATGGAGGAGATTTTTTCCCGAGATGACTGACTGTTTTTGGGAAAGTGCCGCTCTACCGGTCTTGACTCGTGTCGGGTCCCTACTCCTGCGACCTCTCTTTTTCAACACTTTCCTGGAATATCCACTGAGTAACCCATCAATGACACTTTCCCTCAACTTTCTTTGACTCCGCTTCTTTGTTGGGTGTCAGAGTTGATGATACCATTTATTAGCCTTCCTGTCAAATGGATAAGTTGAACATAGCTGGTCAAATTTGTCCACTCCACCCCTATATTTGTTATATATAACCTGAATGTTTGGTTTGAGAACTGATCTTACACCTGATTTGGACTTGACCTGCACTCCAGTCACTCCAACTTCACCAACAGTAGACAACATGTTTACCCAACCAGTGTCTTGCCAAGTACAGCTTATCATGGTACATACAAGCAGCATTTACCCAAGTTAATGGATGATCACCTTTTTTCATTTTTATGTTTCTTATTTCTGAGGGCAGTCAGTCCCTTTCTGTTTGATCTTATTGTACCACAAGCACCCAACTCTCTGAGTCTGAGATCATCATACAGTTTCAACCTGGAATAGAAATTATCCATGAATATAATATGTCCCTTTTTAAAACCGTCCACCAAATCTGTGAGCCAAGCCGAGTTCCTGGCTTGCTGCTTCTTTACCAGTGTATACTTCAAAGCCAAGCCGAGTTCCTGGCTTGCTGCTTCTTTACCAGTGTATACTTCAAAGCCAAGCCGAGTTCCTGGCTTGCTGCTTCTTTACCAGTGTATACTTCAAAGCCAAGCCGAGTTCCTGGCTTGCTGCTTCTTTACCAGTGTATACTTCAAAGCCAAGCCGAGTTCCTGGCTTGCTGCTTCTTTACCAGTGTATACTTCAAAGCCAAGCCGAGTTCCTGGCTTGCTGCTTCTTTACCAGTGTATACTTCAAAGCCAAGCCGAGTTCCTGGCTTGCTGCTTCTTTACCAGTGTATCCTTCAAAGCCAAGCCGAGTTCCTGGCTTGCTGCTTCTTTACCAGTGTATACTTCAAAGCCAAGCCGAGTTCCTGGCTTGCTGCTTCTTTACCAGTGTATACTTCAAAGCCAAGCCGAGTTCCTGGCTTGCTGCTTCTTTACCAGTGTATACTTCAAAGCCAAGCCGAGTTCCTGGCTTGCTGCTTCTTTACCAGTGTATACTTCAAAGCCAAGCCGAGTTCCTGGCTTGCTGCTTCTTTACCAGTGTATCCTTCAAAGCCAAGCCGAGTTCCTGGCTTGCTGCTTCTTTACCAGTGTATACTTCAAAGCCAAGCCGAGTTCCTGGCTTGCTGCTTCTTTACCAGTGTATACTTCAAAGCCAAGCCGAGTTCCTGGCTTGCTGCTTCTTTACCAGTGTATACTTCAAAGCCAAGCCGAGTTCCTGGCTTGCTGCTTCTTTATCAGTGTATACTTCAAAGCCAAGCCGAGTTCCTGGCTTGCTGCTTCTTTACCAGTGTATACTTCAAAGCCAAGCCGAGTTCCTGGCTTGCTGCTTCTTTACCAGTGTATACTTCAAAGCCAAGCCGAGTTCCTGGCTTGCTGCTTCTTTACCAGTGTATACTTCAAATTTCAAAAGGAATCCTGTAACAGAATCACAAAGGGACCAGATTTTGATGCCCCATTTAGAACTTGGTTTACTGGGCAAGTATTATTTGAAAAAGAGTCTACCCTTGAATTTTACCATACTTTCATCCACACTAATTTCTCTATTACTCTTATATACAGTACAGACATATAAGTACCTTCAACCTGTTGCATAATTTTTCTGATCTTATAAAGTCTGTCATTATCAGCATAATGTAAAAATGACCTAAGAAGCAAGTAATTGTCTCTGGTGAAAATATGACTGAACCCTGGTGTTTATGATAGCCAAAAATTATCTTTATGGCTTCAGTACCATTCCCATTCCTATCTCTACAGCAACTAATGCCTTCACTTCCTTTGGGCAATACATCTTTCCAATGCCTGAACCTTGACCGTGGCGGCAGTTCCCCAATTGTATCTAATTTTTGCTTGGCATACTTATTTGTTTCAAGAGCAGTTATGTCATAAATTGATTCTGGAAAAGATTTGGTAAAGCACTGGTATGGCGTACAATTCTCTAAACCTAAAACATTATGATGATCTACAAATACAGGAATATTGTTTAGTGCAGGATGGTGCTCTACTCTATTCCATGAACAAACCTATGCTTGCAACTCCCTACTGGGGACAGGAACTGGGGATTTTTTTTTTTTTTTTTTTTTTTTTTTTTTTTTTTTTTTTTTATGATCCGACACTGGACATAGGCTTAATCAAGCCCGTTATCGTGGCCCAGGTCAACTGCTGCTCACACACATCATTCATCTCCTCATCACTCAAAGTGGCTGGAATTGGTGACTCTTGGTTGCTCTCATCAGGAAATGGAATTGGTGAGTGTGGGTTAGTCTCATAAGAACTTGAGGTGCTTGGGACAGGAACTAGAATTGGTGAGGTATGGTGTGGGAGGACTGCTTCATCTTCAGTAGCTGTGTCTTCAGTAGCTGTGTCTTCAGTAGCTGTGTCTTCAGTAGCTGTGTCTTCAGTTGTTGTATCAGTTGTTGCATCTTGTTCAGGGATTAGTGAGTCTTTATCATCTAACTCACTCTCTGTATTTCTGAGTCTGTCTTGAGAATCCTTGGTTTCTTCTTGGAGCTCTAATATTATAATGGCTGTAAAAGAAAAATGAATAAGGATAGTTCATAAACAGAAAATACTGTTCTCTCTACCACACATCACTTCCTAACTAACTCGCACACATCATCACTGCTCACCATTACCCACCAAACATTATCACCACACAACGTAGTACTTATATATGTACCAAATAAAAAAAATATATATGAGAGTATTATTATTGAAATTACAGTATGGTTAGGTTAGGTCCAACTTCTGCACTACTCACCTGCAAGCTGGTCAACTCTTGTATGGTACCTCTACCAATGTATTGATTTCTTGTAATTTTGGCTGTAAAATAAAAGGAAATGAATATGGATGCTTGCATATAGAAAATACTGTTCACATCTTCACTGTCAACTAGCCTAATATCTTTATAAATAGACCATGGTAAACGTTCATCCGCATGGCAGCTGATACACGAGTAATTTACACCATTCACCTTGTCATTTATCCATTTATTCACTTCCTCCAACAACTTTTCAACACTTATACATTACCAAGAGACATAACAACTTCATAAAAATGAATGGGTAAGAAAATAGGAGTGATGAAATCAATATATATAGCGAACGTTTTCCTCATTCCTCATCCCCTACGCATCACCTAGTCTCTCAAGTGGCCTATATTTATGTTATTACTCACCTTACTGCCAATAATCATACAAAACATCAAAGACTATTTCATTATGATCATTCTGTGATGACATAGATAGGAAGAAATGCCAATAATACCTGAAAAAATTACGAAAGTATGACTGGGAACTTATAAGCTATGAGACATTGCGGTGTGTGGTGAGTGAGGTACTGGCGTTGTTTACATGCTCCCAGCGTCTGTTGGTCATGTGTGCATTAGAGCCCGTCACACTCACCAGATGGCACCAGCTGATGGTCTGGAGGCGCTAAATACGAAACTCGCGATATTTTTCGTGTTTAGACATTATTGATTTACATTTTATTTATGTTCTTGTCGCACTCAAGAACAATAATTTGCAAAGCAGGTATGCCCGCTTGTCGCATCAAAAGGGTTAAGAAAAGTAAACTAATACTGTACAGTGTTTCAAATCATCAGGTAAAACATCACCACAGCCTTGATATAATTAATAATTTCTGACCAAAGGAGATATTAGGTTGAACCATAATACAGTATTCTTGAATGAATGCTCCTGTGTCAGAAATTATCATAATTGTACATATTTATAATCACATATATGGAAGTAATGCTAGAATACCTTAACACGAACATAATCTAATCTTATCTAAAGGCAATATTGCAAAATTTACCACATATGAAATGGAATTCTTAATGTAAATAATCAGTCAAATCATTTTTATTGTTTGTGTTGTTGGATATGTGGTGTTCTTGTTTATGTTAGCGTTGTTGTTGTTGTTGTTGAAGTTCTCTATTCAACATCAACTAACAGACTAATAAGAGACAGCACCCTTGGATGTACACCAACCACTGTATCTCTTAAATTTCTTCTTAATTTCCAACAAAACATCTGAAAGTGGAGGTTATATTAAAATTTTCCTTCATTGTTTTTTTAGTACTGTACAAATAATACCTTATGGGGTCGGATGGTTTAAGGGAGTTGGTATGTTAAATTCTATGAAAATTAAACTATTCTACTTAGCTGTCTGATATTTTTATTGAGAGTTAAGCATACATAAATATCTTCATTTCCCAAATGTGAAGATGATAACTAAAAAAAAAAAAATATATGAATTTTTTTTTGACAAATTTCCAAAATTTCCAAAATTGACTAAAACTCCAATACCAATTATCAGATTGCATCCATATTTTGCATAGCATTACCCAATTAGTTACTTTACAAACCCCATTTTCTCTTTTTCCATTAATGTTATTACTTTTTATGATGTACAGAAAAAAGAATTCCTTAAAACAAAAATATGTTTTCTATAAATTTTGTAAATGTTTTCCTAATTTTTTTCACACTTTAGGCAAAATGTAGAAAATCAGAGTTGTAGGGCATACACTGGCAATTAACATGCTGAAAAAATTATAAAAATCGGCCAAAAGATGAGAAAGTTATGGGAACCTGAATGGTGAAAACATGTTACCTGAGAAAAAGGGGTCTAAAGTCGGGCGAGTGAGATGCGTCAGCCGTCAGTGTCTTCCCGGAGTGTAGTGCAGCTCCTTCTGCAGACGTTTATTTCTCATTCTTTTCTTTAATGGTGCATCCATCATCTTATCTTTATTGTCTAAGTATTTTTCTGTTATTTTAGTAACTGGAATACCCAAACTTTCATATATATTGCTGTCCTTGTACCCTGCATTGTACACACTAACTGCGCGAGCGACAGCAAAGTCCAGTTTATTCTTGGATGTGTTTAGGTGTTTTGGACTATACAGCCACACTCTGCTGTGAAATGATTCATTTGGATTCTGTGTGTGTCCTTTGAGGCATCTTTTCATCATGTCATCATTGGTTAACCTCTCATATACCTTTCGTACAAGCTGAAGCTGGTCTGGCAAAAGAGTAAATGACACTTTCATCTCACTGTGGCTTTGTGGTTCCTTTCCTAAAGCCAGTGCCTTTTGGTAAAAACACCAGGATTCACTAGATTTAGGGCACAGATGATGGTTTGGATTGGTGTCACTTGAAGAGCAGTGTTCAAAGGATGACATGATGTTGTTCCTCATTTCTTCTTCAGACGTGTTGACCTTCCTTGTAATGCTTCGTCGGAAGTAAAACTGCAGGCGAGTGATAACTTTGTCTGTCAGCTTTTTCTGTCCACCAAGTAAAGATCTCTTTACACTTTTACCACTCTTTGTTTTTACAGTCTGTGTTTCCTTTCTCAAGTTCCTTAGTCCATTTCCAAGCCGTTTCGCCACATGATTGATACATTCCATTTTCTCAACAATATGTTCCTTCCCATAAGGTCCTTCTCCATTGTTACTAGATATTACAGCACTGTACGCCGAACTGTCTCCATCACCAATAAAGCTGATGTACCTCATTTCATGATAAAGGGATCTGTTCCAACATGCAACAGCCTCAGCAGCCTCCATTCCACCTGAGGTACAGTCGGCCACACTTCTGGCTGTTACAGTCAGTACTACAAACTCCAGGTGTCTAACGTTTGTATCCCTGACTTTCTGAATCATAGGCTCGAAGATTCTTAGTGGTGAAGAAGTGAGACGATTTGGTCCCCCCTCCCTCCCCCTTCTTTCCCTCTCTCTTTCTCCCCCTGCACCGTCTCACTTCTTCACCACTGAGAATCTTCGAGCCTATGATTCAGAAAGTCAGGGATGCAAACGTTAGACACTTGGAGTTTGTAGTACTGACTGTAACAGCCAGAAGTGTGGCCGACTGTACCTGTATAGTTCACCTGACAGGTAGGGGCGTGGCACTCCTTCCACCTAGCATACTCCGTGTCAGTCATCTCTTTCCTGTCATGGCGAGCTTTGTTGTAGTTGCAAAGTTGACAGACCTTTCCAGCGGTCTCATAGTCTAATATTAGACCAGTGTTTGCATCAATGACAGCTCCAGCACCAAAGAGTGAAGAATGTCCCCGAGTATGCCAGGTACCGTCAAAACTCACATCGACATCAAGGAGGCCATCCTCGTCAGGGTGTCTGTCAAGTACTTGTGTATAATACTTGAAAACAGCTTTTCTACTTTGTTCTAATAAGTACTTTGTGTGTTCAATAGTTTTCTTGTTGATATAATTTGCATACTGCATGTAAACACTTCGAGTAAAATGTCTGAGGCTGAGTAAACCACACAACTTTTCTACACCACTGTAGGCAAGTCCAAATAACATTGATGTATAAACTATCATAAGTGTTACTGTGTGAATGTTTTTTACACAAGAATTAACTTTATTATCAGGAGTAGTATCTACTATAATATTCTTACAGTCATTGCACCTCATTATGACACTCGTGTCTGCTTGATGAGATAACAAATTCCTGGTAATGTCAGTGCCAAGACACACTTTACATGCAATATTACTACATATTGTATCGAATACACTTTTTTTCACTACAATATTTTCCTCATGCAATGACGATGATGAAGATAAAGATGAAGAAGGTGAAAGAATAAGCTTCCTCTTCTTTGCACTTGAAATTCCTGGGGGTGTGGTAAGTGGTGGTAGGTGGTGGTGGGTGGTGGGTGAGGTGGCGTGTAGCAAGGTGCACACTCTCTCCCCTCCGCGATTTTCCACTTTATTTGCTTCATCCTTGTTTTTCCTAGCTTCCCTTGCTTTATGGAGATTACTATGTCTATTCTTGGTTGCCTTGCTATGTCTTGGCATGGTAACATAAGCCCGTAATGGCGTGAGGAGGAAATAGATATATGCCCGAGACAAAAAGCATAGGTCCGCTCTGTACGGAGGACAACGGTCCACTGAATGACTAAGCTGTTTATTACTTGCCTGTGAGAGAAAGATGCCAAGTGTCACAAGCAGTTTCAACTTTAAATCACTATAAAATGATCATTTTTAGGCCTACAAAGATGCGGTGAAGTGCTGCGTAGTGCGCAAAATGTAAACAATGCACGCTACATGCGTGCTATACAGCCTTTTAATTAAATTCCCTAAAATTACATTTAGAATGTAGATACCGACTTCAAACTTGGTAGAAAGACTGCCAGATAGTTGCCTGAGTAGGTGATATATTTTTCTCAAATATGTGCGATCGCTCATTTTGGGTCAAAAGTATGCGTGCCCAGTACCTTAAGGAGGGGTGGGAGTAGGGGACAGGCTTGGTGGTGTGCGGGAATATGGGGACAGGCTTGGGGTGTGTAGAAAGCCTGTCCCCCTATTCCTGCACCCCCATAGCCCCCCAAGCCTGTCCCCCTACTCCTGCAACCCCCAAAACAACCCCCCCCCCCCCCAAGCCTGTCCCCCTATTCCTACACCCCTTTAAATGTGTGACATTTGATCGGGGGGGGGTTGGGGGTTACAGGAGTAGGGGGACAGGCTTGGGGGGTGCAGGAATAGGGGGACAGGCTTTCTACCCACCCCAAGCCTGTCCCCATATTCCCGCACACCACCAAGCCTGTCCCCTACTCCCACCCCTCCTTAATTAAATGTCTCAATTACCGCTAAACTAAGAAAAAAAAGATCACATCAATAGAGTATTTTCTTTTCAGAATTAATAAAGCAGGCAGAGGACAAATTTTCGGGTAAAAAATTCCGGACACCCTGTATAGTAGCATATTTTTAAATAGAAAATCCCTGCATAAAGTTCTATAACTATGCTTCCAGAGTACTTAAATTACCAAAATGTATTCTTATTTTTTTACTGAACGAGTTGGCCCCTCCCCAATAAATTTTTCTGGCTACTCCCTTGGATGTATGGGATAAGTATGATAAAAATCGATACTGGTTTGTACTGATTTATATACTGTACTGTATATTCCCTTATAAAAATCGATAATGGTTTGTACTGATTTATAATTATACTGTACTGTATATTCCCAAACAGACTTCCAAAAGCATAATTTATACAGTACTGTACTTCATTAACTCAGAACTTTATCCAATCAAAAAAACATACTGATTAGATGCTGATATTCACTTGCTAATGATAATGGTACTTTACTTACCAACTGCAACCAAGCAAGGTGTTGGAGGCAGGGTTTTTTTTCACAGTATTCAATAGTGGTACTTGACTGTAAAGATAAGAACAGTAGGTTATAAGCCTTTGTAAGATTAATGAAAGGAGATCAATTTAACTTTTCAAATGTGCATGTTGTCAATGGTAGCACATATATGCAGAACAATTATTATTATTTAATCAAATATTCAGATAACTAAATGTACATACCTCTACTAGAATATAAAAAATATTGCTCTTTTTCTTGGAAGTAATGGAATGGAATATAGCTTGTAAAGTGATGGTCTAATGTACTGCAACCTGGTGAATAAAAGCGAGCTATTTGAGTTAATTTTATGAACCAAAATTGCACACACCAACAGCTATAGTTTCGGATCATTTTTCGAAGCCATTTCATTGGAAGGTGTTGCAGTACATTAGACCAGGACTTTACCACTAAATCTTGTAACACTAAATCTTTTATGTGTTTGCTTTCCTGCTGACCCATCCAGCTCAGAAACTTTATCTTTATGTCTGACAAAGATTTTTCAAGTTTTTGTTCAATGTCAATGCCTGTCAGGTCAGGAGTGCAAAATGTTTGACCATAGCAGAAGATGTGAACAAATGAGGCCACTCTTCTTTGAGGTCTCCTATTGACACATTCTTTTCTATAATATCTCTCCTTTGTTGTACATATATAAGTCAGTCACGTCTACAAGTGACTCTACCTCTACAAGTGACTCGACCTCTACAAGGGACTCTTACCTCTTTAGTGTTCCTGAGGAGAAATGTATCTTTTAGTGTTTTCTTTTTTATATTGAATGAGTCTGCTGTCTCACCATCAGGGATAGCAACTGCCATAAAATTGATGCACCCATATTCATCTAACTTTTGTTTTTTATTTGCAACATTACTTATATCTGGTTGCTGCTATCAGAGTAACTGTTCTTTCTCTTTGCACTATGATTTTTTCTATTTAAATTGTCAAACCTTTTATCACAAGTTGTTTAAATAGGGCATCATATCACGTCCCAATGTTTGTTCCTTCTATAATATCTTCAAAACTGTTTGGGTTACTAAGCAATAACAATATTTCTGGCCACAAGTGAGAGTTACTTTTTTCCTGCCTTTTCACATTTTTTATGAATCTCTTCACATACCATCTGGACTATTTTTCTTCTTCCTTCTGGTGCTGCTCTATGACCTCTTTCAATTGCATTTTTTTCTTTTTTGGGAATATTTGTGAGTGGCAAAACATAGTCATATGCCCAATCAATTCCATCACTGCTTGATTTCTCTACAGATACTTTGCCTGGTGTTGATATACTGTCACTGCTACCTTCTATATTTACAGGTTCTGTAAAACATAAGGTTTGATATGTACAGTATATAATGAACAATGAATATAGACAGTTGTAGAGAAAGGTTAATTGGAGTATCATTGAAGTACAGTATGGCAAAGACAGGTAGTGACGGATTAAATTTTGATTCATGAACTACTGATACATATACTGTACCTCTAATTATTTAACATTCATTTATATCAAAACAAAACTACAATACAATAAAACTAACTAATACCTTCTCTCCAATTTTCCATTATTTTCCTCCCTTGGCTGGGCTTCAACATTGGGAGATCATCTTGTTTGACCTATTTTAAATCCTTCACCTCTTGTACACCAAGGGTCGTACTTAGGTGTTCACAGATGTCACTCTTCTTTTACAGCATCCATTTTTCCACTGGTAATCTGTATGAGGTACAGTTGGACACATGAATGGGTGGTACAGCCCAAGTGAAAGATGGTCCATTTCTCCCAATATCAAGTTCCTTAGTGCCAAATAGGAGACACCAGGGACAGAAGTCAGTATTGAGGATGGTGTGTGTGTGTGTGTGTGTGTGTGTGTGTGTGTGTGTTCCTTAGTGCCAAATAGGAGACATCAGGGGCAGAAGTCAGTATTGAGGATGGTGTGTGTGTGTGTGTGTGTGTGTGTGTGTGTGTGTGTGTGTGTGTGTGTGTGTGTGTGTGTTCCTTAGTGCCAAATAGGAGACACCAGGGGCAGAAGTCAGTATTGAGGATGGTAATAAAAAGCAACTACCTGATAATATACACTGGTTACTCAAATGGGACAAGTATATTTCACCTGGGCTTTAACCCAATTCCTGTGTCCAACTGTACAGTAATATAAAATTTTGTACAGTAAAATCAATGGTATTGTTCTGTAAAGTATAGCATACAGTACTGTGTATTTTCTTGTACCAGTGTCCAACATGTTAAAAAAACAATTTCCCACTAACAACACCATGAAATCTATGGAGACAAGAATATGGTTGTTCTATCCAAGTTCAGGTAAATGTTTAACAGGTGATATGACTGGGGCCGTGCCATGGCTATAATCCTGAGTTCAAGCCCTAGTGGTACAGTTGGACACAGGAATTCGAGGTATAGCCCAAGTGAAAGATGGTCAATTTCGCTCAATATCAAGTTCCTTAGTGCCAAATAGGAGACATCAGGGGCAGAAGTCAGTATTGAGGATGGTGTGTGTGTGTGTGTGTGTGTTCCTTAGTGCCAAATAGGAGATACCAGGGGCAGAAGTCAGTATTGAGGATGGTGTGTGTGTGTGTGTGTTCCTTAGTGCCAAATAGGAGACACCAGGGGCAGAAGTCAGTATTGAGGATGGTGTGTGTGTGTGTGTGTTCCTTAGTGCCAAATAGGAGACACCAGGGGCAGAAGTCAGTATTGAGGATGGTAATAAAAAGCAACTACCTGATAATAGACACTGGTGGTTACTCAAATGGGACAAGGATATTTCACCTGGACTTTACCACCCATTCCTGTGTCCAACTGTACCACCTGGTAAAAATTGACTTGACCTTGGGTTAGAACAACCAAATTGTTGTCTGCAAAGATTTCATGGTGTTGTTTGTAGTGGGAACAAATATTCATAACATAAACTAATGAAAGTAAATTAGTAATGAAACAAGTGCCTTATAAGTATTAGTACCATAGACATAATTCAATATACAGTATGACCAATATGCTAACTGGAGGATTGACATTGTTACAATTCATCAACAATCAAAGTCTTTATTTTATAGACCACATATAGAATTTTCTTTGGTAGCAGTAATGAATTTCAGTTTTAATTAACAATAAAAACAATACAGTACAGTAGTGTGTATACTGTACTATGCCACGTGAGGGTTTTATTTTATGCAAAGCAGTTTAGAAATTATCCTAGATAAATAAAACTTTTGCATAGTATCTGTGTGAAAAGTTCCAAAGTACAGATAAGCCTAACTCTTAATTTCTAAACTGATATAGGCCTAATTACATGATATATAATTATTCTATTCTATTTTTTTTTTCTATTCTATTTTTTTTTTCTATTCTATTCTATTTTTATATTCTATTTTTGCTACAAGCTCAATCTCTTTCTCAAGTAATTTTTTGTAGGCCATTTTTTTTAATTAGTTTATGATTGATGTCAACCTGATGCCTTATTTGGCCTAAGGCTTTTCGTTTCCTCATCTTAGCAAATAATCTGTAAAAATAAAAACATTATATGTAGCTACAACATTAAATCGAAGCCAAATATGTTTATGTAAATACCTTGGACTTTATAATGTGTGTTAATATGAGTGTATGAAAGGGAATGGTTTATGTAAATACCTTAGACTTTATAATGTGTGTTAATATGAGTGTATGAAAGGAGAATGGTTTATGTAAATACCTTAGACTTTATAATGTGTGTTAATATGAGTGTATGAAAGGGGAATGGTTTATGTAAATACCTTAGACTTTATAATGTGTGTTAATATGAGTGTATGAAAGGGAATGGTTTATGTAAATACCTTAGACTTTATAATGTGTGTTAATATGAGTGTATGAAAGGGAATGGTTTATGTAAATACCTTAGACTTTATAATGTGTGTTAATATGAGTGTATGAAAGGGAATGGTTTATATAAATACCTTAGACTTTATAAAGAGCCACAGTGATCTAGCCTGAATGAGAACTATAAATTAAAGTGTTCTTCTCATGTAGGTTTATGTTTTAGTGCTATAACATTATTCTTCCCAACCATATAACCCTGTAATGGATAGTAATCTAGTAAGTCACACAATTTAGTACATATGATCTGAAAGCAGCTGATATATTCAATTCTTCAATGAAAACTGACTTAATCTCCTTGACTAAGCAATATATAACACAATCATCGGATAATATATTAATTAAACTGTATTTCCCCAAATAATATTCCTTCCTCATCATTTCTAGTGATTATATATGCACCTTTTTTATATGAAGTTCCCTTCATTACTACATCCAAGGTAATTACAGAATCATCAGAAATATGTGAAGTAACAATAGCATCTTGGACATCATGACTAGAGGTACAAAAAAAGTAATGGAACCACCCCTCCATTAATTTTAGAATTTTTATCACAGTAGGGTTGGTACACCTGCTAAGTCAGCCCAAGTGTACCTGTTCAGGGACAATAATACACCCATTATACACCAATATACACCAATAATACACCTATTCATAACACATATTATAACTGTAGTATTATACAATGAGTATACAATAAGTATACAATAGGTATTATCACCAGTGGAACAGGCTTACCAACTCTACATAGCACTGGCAATAAGGGTGGTTCCATTACTTTTTTTGCCGACTTTACTTAAAATTAAAGGAAAGCAGTTGCTGTATTCAACTTTTGAGTTTAAAAAAGTGCCACTGAGCTTGTATGTTTGAAGAAGCTGGTGTTTTTCACTGCAAGTTAGTAAATTCTAATAATTTGTTTGAAAAAGGAATGTTTACTTTTAAATCTGAGAGTCCACAAATTAATTAAAAGTCCAAACTCTAAAATCAGTCTTGGGTAATGTTTCAAGGAATGATGTTTTGGTTTTAAGGACCCTGTGATCGTGTATGAAAACTGGAGGCTTCTGATTCCTCCTGACCACGCCACAAACTACCTCCTTCCATATAGGTGTGTGTGTGTGTGTGTGTGTGTTTCGTGGCAATATTTGAACGACTCGCTTATCTCCAATTTTCTGACTACATCACAGGGTCCCTTAAGGGTGTACATGTATTTGGGAAAAGAGAATACCTGGCCTCAAGATACTCATCAATAAGAATATTTAAATAAGCAATCCCAGAGTCAGTGATTTGTGGGGCACATAAAATTTCAACAATATCATGTAATGTAAGAAATAACAGGTAACATTCTTATAAAGCACCAATTTTGGGTAGCTTGCCCACCCAATTTATTACCATTTACAGGTACAGCCGGCGGCATAAATTCGCGTCCATCTCATGTACTAAACAATGCTAATATGACCAGATAGTTGCATTCTCAACCAGTTTCTCTTCTAACAACATGTGTAACTTATCACATGAAAAGTATATCAGTCATCTCTGCATTCAAATTGTATTGCAACATCACTATAGCTCATACATACGCTGGTGGAAATGAAGCCAACTTATGCTGATGACTATACCTCACATGGTTTTGAATTAACATCTGCACCAAGATAGTTAAAGCTTCTTATATGATGGTTTAGCTCCAAATATGTCATCCATTTTAGCTCCAAATATGTCATCCATTTTAGCTTCAAATATGTCATCCATTTTAGCTCCAAATATGTCATCCATTTTAGCTCCAAATAGGTCATCCATTTTAGCTTCAAATATGTCATCCATTTTAGCTCCAAATATGTCATCCATTTTAGCTCCAAATATGTCATCCATTTTAGCTCCAAATATGTCATCCATTTTAGCTCCAAATATGTCATCCATTTTAGCTCCAAATATGTCATCCATTTTAGCTCCAAATAGGTCATCCATTTTAGCTCCAAATATGTCATCCATTTTAGCTCCAAATATGTCATCCATTTTAGCTCCAAATATGTCATCCATTTTAGCTCCAAATAGGTCATCCCTTTTAGCTCCAAATAGGTCATCCATTTTAGCTCCAAATATGTCATCCATTTTAGCTCCAAATATGTCATCCATTTTAGCTCCAAATATGTCATCCATTTTAGCTCCAAATAGGTCATCCATTTTAGCTCCAAATATGTCATCCATTTTAGCTCCAAATATGTCATCCATTTTAGCTCCAAATATGTCATCCATTTTAGCTCCAAATATGTCATCCATTTCTTTACTGTTATGATATTGTGTAAAATTAGAGCAACATCAAGATTCCCAATCAATACCTTCAAAAATATCATAGCCAAGACATGAAGGAAGGAAGACCAGAATTACAGACCTGAAAATATTTAAGGTCATTAAATACAGAATTGAACTTGATACCATTAACATTATTGATATTTGACTGATCATTTGCCAATATTTGTAAAGCTGCATGAGGGATTGTAGGTGGTGTGTGTGTGTGTGTGTGTGTGTGTGTGTGTGTGTGTGTGTGTGTGTGTGTGTGTGTGTGTGTGTTTGTGTGTGTGTGTGTGTGTGTGTGTGTGTGTGTGTGTGTGTGTGTGTGTGCAGAAATGTCACTATGACTTACTGTACAATAGTGGCAAAAATGCTGTACAGTACTGAAATTTTCGGTAAAGCCGCCAAATGCCATGAGAACCAAGATTATCTCCACAAATACAATATATGGTTCTGTACCTTTCAGAATTTCATTATTTATATTGATGCCAGTCACTTCTAGCTCTTTTATGTCTTCGAGTAATTTACTAAAAATCTTTTTGTACCCATAATATTTCAAATCTGCTTCCTTACACAAAAGAACTATTTGCATGTTGTCTCTCACTGAACGATAGTGAGGTTTTAAGTTGCCAAGATTCATATAAACACCAACAACTTTGTGCTTCTTTTTACTTGAACCTAAAGGGTTACATACATGTACCTCAAATGCATCTTGATAAAGAATAATTCCCAAGGACTCTGGCTCCCTCTTAAGGTGGTAGTTCTTTTTTGTTACATTGGAGTGCCTTGATTCCTCCAAAGTATGCCAGGAAACAGGACCAGAGGGGCAAAAATAATGGTGTTCTGTTGCTTGGAATAGTTTGGAGGATTCAGTTGCTCCAGATTTACCAACACAAAACTTCCCCTTTAAACAAATGATTGCATCTAAATACTTGTCCATCAGTACTATCTCCATAATACCCACTGTTGTTGTCTTTGTTTTCATGAAGCATTTGTACTGTTGACTGATAATCTTCCCACACTGACTTATCTTTCAAAAGGACTTTCAGTGTCTCTAAAATTGGCCCATATTGGTATGTGCTTTCTTTATTTTGGCTGTTTTGACCTAAATGGTGAGTCTGAGGTTCGACATAATGAAAATGTTTCTTGTAAAACACATTCCGGTTATACTGGGACTTTAGAGGACCATTATTATGACATTTTGTAAATATATCCATTTCTTTAAGGTTTCTTAGAACTGCTTCCTTCAATGTTCTCCAGGGGAATATTAAGTTCATTTAATTTATGGCCTAACTTTTGCAGTGTAAATGCAGTTCCAAGGGAATGAATGTTTTGAAAATCTTCCCAAATTCTTTGAATGACACTGGAAGGTACCACCAGATGTTTTACTTGTAGTTTCAGATAAAACTTGGCCAAATTTATAAGATATAATTCAGTGGCCTTTTCCTCAGTGTCATCTGCCTCATTCTCATCTAACTCTACAGTAGTACAGTACTACCACAAAAAAAGAAATCTGATCCAGTTTCAGCATGAGCCATACTTGGTCCTGGTATGACAGCCCTTGATGTGCTTGCTAATGATATTGTAGTAGTGTCGAAACCAACCAACCTTGTTTGCCATTGACCCTCAAAGTGAAGATGACCAACATCTTCACTACATGTAACCGCGTGTTATAAATGACTCAAAAGTATTTGACAATACATTTGATAAATCTTTTATTGAGTAATTTTTATGATGTCTGGTTGAATGTGATGAAAAGGAGGATACCTTCTTGAACCTGCTTTTAGCTGGGCATTGGGAAATAGGGCAATGGATTAATGTACCTTCTCTAATATGATTTCTCAAATGTTTCATTAACATTTGGATACTTTGGCAAACCTCTTGGCACACACTCATATTAAACATTAGATTTGCATTAAGTCCCTTAAGGAGGAAGTTTTGTGTCTGTAATTCTGGAGCCAATGAATCCTCCAAACTATTCCAAGCAACAGAACACCATTATTTTTACTCTTCTGGTCCTGTTTCCTAGCATACTTTGGAGGAATTAAGGCACTCCAATGTAACAAAAAATAACTACCACCTTAAGTGACTCCATATTACTTTTACGATGATCACGGAACAGATGAGATTTTAGTCCTTCATATGAAATCAACTGACGTCTGCACCCATTAAGGACCCTGTGATGTAGTAAGAAAATTGGAGGCAAATGAGTCCTTCAAATATGGCCACAAAACACCAACAATATAGAAGGAGCTTGTTTCGGGGCATAGTCAGGAGTAATCAGAAGCCTCCAGTTTTCATACACGATCACAGGGTCCTTAAGTGGACATTTAAATAATGTCCTATACCCACTCACATGAAATTGGCTGTGACCAACATAACCTTTCAATGTTTTAGAAACATGATTACAATGTGCACATGATAATGGGATGTCCATTATTATTATTATTATTTAAGGGTTTGGAAGAGATTGGCTAGGGTGTAAAGGGGCACCCCAAATTAAAGTACTATACTGCCCTCATAACCTCTATAGTATCCTTACAGATTCACTAATAAAAAAAGACATTTATTGAAAGAATTACTGTTTTGTAAGGGTGTGTCTGATCTGGCTAGGTCCCAGTAATTACACCCGCTCATTTCCTGTATTTTACCACGGTTATTTCCAGGTTGTTTGCCCAGATTATGTCCAGGTAGTCGGCCCAGGTTAGGTCCCTGTAGTTTGGCCATGTTAGGTCCTGGTAGTCTGCCCAGGTTAGGTCCCGGTAGTCTGCCCAGGTTAGGTCCTGTAGTTTGGCCAGGTTAGGTCCTGGTAGTCTGCCCAGGTTAGGTCCTGTAGTTTGGCCAGGTTAGGTCCCGGTAGTCTAATGTGGTCTAGGTTAGGTTAGATTTAGTTAGGTTAGGTAAGGTCAAGCTATAATTTCAAAATGCTCCTTTTGAATGTGCCCTATCTTGGAAATGGGGCATTTGTGGAGGAAATGCCATAGAAGAAAATAGTCTTAGTGGATAATGATGGTAGAAAAACTATATGTAATAACGGTAATTCATTCAATATTAAAAAAAAAAAAAAAAATCAATTATGTACGGTACCTAACTAACAGTATAACAAAGCCTTTCCTAGTTTATTGTTGCATCAGCTGCTAAGAAATCATCTACAAATTAAACCAAATTAAGTTTAAAAAGTAAAAATTCTTATGGGGAAAAAAGTTATAGGACCGTTAGGCCATTTACTGTACACGGAAGAATACTTAAAATTATATAGCAAACCGTGAATTTTGAGTCGTCCTTGGGATCTTCTCGTTATTAAGTACCCAGTGATCGTGTATAAAATTGGAGACTTCTGATTCCTCCTGACTATACCACAAAACAAGCTCCTTCCATATGGGGAGTGTTTCGTGGCAATATTTGAAGGACTCATTTTTCTCCAACTTTCAGACTACATCACACGGTCCCTTAAAATTATATAGCAAACCGTGAATTTTGAGTCGTCTTTGGGATCTTCTCGTTATTAAGTATTCTTATTGTCTGCTGAGGTCTTGGTGTGCTGGAATTCTGGAGTTGATTTCTTGACTTGTTTTGTTTCTCCTCTCAGTCCGTCAACTGTCCCTCTTTTCTTTTCATTTCCTTACTTACTGCTTGCTGTCACACCTCTCTATCACCTTTTCCTGGCGCTATAGGACCTCCATGTTGCCAAGCCGTATATCCATCAATCAATCAATCCTCTCAGTCCGCTTGGCCGCTGGTGAGTTTACGCGCCAAAATCCAAATTCGTCTTTTCAACGGCCCCAGTGACTAGAGCAGTAATGGCTATTAAGGGACCCTGTATTGTAGTTAAGAAAATTGGAGGTAAACGAGTCCTTCAAATATTGCCACGAAACACTATCTATATGGAAGGAGTTTGTTTCGTGGCATAGTGAGGAGGAATCGGAAGCCTCCAATTTTCAAACACAATCACAGGGTCCTTAACTTAAAGGTGTGGTGGCCAAAAAATTCCAAGTATTATTAATTGTTTATTGAATAAATTAATCGTTTCTTAAGTTCAGTAGTTCTAGGATAAGAATATATATTCGTATACAAATATGATAGCAGTCCACTCAAACCAAGTTAACCAATTCAGAATTCGAAGGTCCAACCAGGCCTTTATTGGTTAGAAATCTTATGGCCTTGGTAGGGTTGGTTTGAGTCGGCTATCATCCAGAATTTCAGAAAGTTTACCTGTTTCGTACAAGACTCGACCAAAATGGATTAGAAATTGTGAATCGTGAGTTTACCTTAATTGTTTCCTTTGTAGCTTGGATGTGTATATTAAACCAGAACATGAAGGAAAAGCCTTCAAAAGTTCCGGCTCTTAATGATTCAAATGAAATAATAAAATATCCATATGTAAATGTCTCAAAAATATTAATGTTGTTTTATCTGGATTATCGTATTCATATGGTTATATTGAAATTTTGAAAATGAACCCTTTTTATTGAGGGTGAACCCCTCAGTTAAACCCCCTCTCGGTTGAACCCCCTCTCGGTTGAACCCCCTCTCGGTTGAACCCCCTCTCGGTTGAACCCCCTCTCGGCCCTCTCGGTTGAACCCCCTCTCGGCCCTCTCGGTTGAAAAAATGATTCAATGTCAGTAAATGAAAATGGATGGGAGGAAGAGAGTGAGTGAGTGAGTTGAACCACTTTTAAGAAGTGGTCGCCCCAAGAATAAGAACAATAATTACGATAAGACCTAGAGCTCTCGGCTGAGGCGGGAGCTAAAAAATGGAGTGGCTAATTTTTGTGTTGTCTATATAGTCCATACATGCATGGCTATACAACGTGCACTGTTTCTACAGAAAAGTACTGTAAATTAATTAACACAGAAATTCCCTGTATGAACATACAGAAAGGGTCTGTACACTCAAAGAAATTACAGAAATTATGTGTAAATATGAGCTTTTCCATGTTTTTTACAGAAATAAACCATACATATACTTTACAGAAGAAATAATCAGTAGGGATTTGCAGTTAATAGCTGTAAAAACAACAGACTTTTTTTACAGTGCACAATAGCCACATGTGGGCTTGAAATAGCGACATTGTTGTGTTTTGTGGCCGAATCGTATACAGTGTCCACAGCTGTTTGCCCAATAGTGGTCAAAGACTACACCTTGAGAACTCTATGTAGATTTGGTCGTCTTGATTCTTGATTACATTACGAAGTTTCGGAGATACTGTACTGTACATCCCAAATCAAATTAGTAGTTGCTAGTCAATAATCTACACCTACATTGTTATTTAATCCTACTGACAGGTAGATGGGCAAACAAACAAACAAACAGGTAAATAAGCAAACCAAATAAGTCACATAGACTCATTGGTAGAAGTAATACAGTTTTATTTAAGTCATGGCAGGTATGGTAAATCTTCATACAGTATAACATGTCTCTACCATTTAGTACAGTAACTAAACTATTTTTTTCAGAACCACTGCAATTGACAGATGGATGGAAAACAACAACAACCCAACAGGAACAGGTATGAGAGATGAAAGAGGTGAGTAGATGAGTCGGATTGATTACATAGCTGTTGATGAAAGGTTAGGGAAAGATGTGATAGATACAAGAGTGGTGAGAGGGGAACAGAAGTGATATAGCAAGTGGAAGATTGAATGCTAGTGAGTATAAAGATATATAAAAGGAGTATGGAAGGAAGGATAGAGAGGGGAACAGAAGGGATATAGCAAATGGAAGATTGAATGCTAGTGAGTACAAAGATGTATAAAAGGAGTATGGAAGGAAGGATAGAGAGGGGAACAGAAGGGATATAGCAAGTGGAAGATTGAATGCTAGTGAGTATAAAGATATATAAAAGGAGTATGGAAGGAAGGATAGAGAGGGGAACAGAAGGGATATAGCAAGTGGAAGATTGAATGCTAGTGTGTACATAGAGGTATATAAAAGGAGTATGGAAGGAAGGATAGAGAGGGGAACAGAAGGGATATAGCAAGTGGAAGATTGAATGATAGTGAGTACAAAGATATATAAAAGGAGTATGGAAGGAAGGATAGAGAGGGGAACAGAAGGGATATAGCAAGTGGAAGATTGAATGATAGTGAGTACAAAGAGGTATATAATAAGAGGAGGGTGGGTGAGGTACTTGAGGATGCAAGGTTGAGTATAGGGGAGGGAGTGGGAGTGAATGAGATGTATGAAGTGTTTAAGGAAATAGTAATGAGAACAGTAGCAGAGGTAGTGGGCTATAAGAAGAAGAAGAGGGGCAAGAAAGGGAGTGCATGGTGGACCAAGGAAGTGAGAAATGCAATAGCGATGAGAAGGAAGGCATTTAGGAGAACAAGACAGAGGAAGTGGAAGAGAAAATTCAATGTTTGTATAAGGCAAGTGAAGAGGTTGGTGAGTGAGAGTAAAATGAGAGTGGATGAGGAGTTTGGTAGGAAATTGAGTGAGAAGTTTAGGGAAAATAAGAAACTGTTCCGGAAGGAAGTTAAAAGAGAAAGAGGAGAAGGAAAGTCTGGTAGTGTGAGAATGAAGAAGGAGGATGGAGTTACTGTGAGTGGAAGTGAGGAGGTTAAAGAAGTGTGGAAGAGGCACGATAGGATGTACAGGGAGAATTAGGAAGGGAAGAGATTAGGAAAGCAATAGGAAAGTTGAAGATGGGAAAGGCACTGGTGGTGGATGGGATAACTGCTGAAATGTTAAAGTATGGGGGGGAGGTAGTGGTGGAGTGGATGTTGCATATATGCACATTGGCTTGGAGGCAGGGAGAGCGGGCGTCTTTAGACGTGCATAGCAGGATTGTAAGATAATCGTCTAGAGACGCGCATAGCAGCGAAAGGGTTAATATAATATACATTTTAAGTTTTTTCTTGCCTTAATCCTACAGAGATGTATGTAAAATACATATTACAATTTGTATTAAGGTTTTCCTTACCTTAACCCTATGGGGATGTATATACAGGGGAAGGGTGAGTCCAAGACTTGGTGAGGATCACTCACTATCAGTGTCCACCTGTGAGTATGTTGATATCCCTGAAGTTCTTCCTCAACACATACACATCTCTCATCTTTTTTACACCATATTGTTGGTATACTGAACTCTGACAGCCCTTCTCCTTTCTCTCTCTCTCTGTCCAAGAAATAACTTTATTCTTTATATCAAAGGATATGGCCTTCTATTTTGTAAATGTACCACCTGGTATAACTGAGTGTTGAAGCTGGTGGTTAACTCGTAATTAATAAAAATGAGCGAGTCACACACAACACAGGCTAGGGTGAATGGAGACTGAGGGTAGTGGGGTAAGGAGTGTGGGAGAAGTGGTATGAACACACACGCACACACTGTACAGACACCAGTGATATTTCCTGACACGTTCATTATCATTTCGCTCATTTTGTATAAGAACTCCTTGGATATGCTTCACTTATTTTCGCCATCCGTTCTATACGGATGCAATCGTTTTGTAAAATAGTTTTAAGCTACCGTAATATTTTGGTCGCTTGTTCTATGAGACTAAGGTGTAGTTAAATAGTAAGAGTTCTTGAACACTAGAAATTTAATTTGAAATCAGATAAACTTTTGATTCCGGTATATAAAGGTTGTCACTGACGCAGCCCGAATATTATAGGCCAGGGTGAAGACAATACCCAAATGAGAAGAGGTCCAGTCAGTGGAGTACCAACCCTTCACTGCTTACCCATGTTAAAATTAACGTAGGGGTGGTAACGAAACTTTTTTTGCTGACTGTACAAGTTGTAGAATAATTATATATTTAATGAATTAATAATATAAGCTTAGAGATGTAGAAGAGAGTTTGTGTTGACACACATACAGCCACAATTAAATATCCACAAACACTTTTCTTCCATCGTAGTAAATATCTTGGTAATAAAGAACAACAACACGTGTATGATTTTGCAGCACCTCATAATAATAATAATAATAATTGATGGGGTTGAGTTGACGTAAGGTGTTGTTGTTGTATGATTATAGTTTGATATGATACTGATTTATTTGTACGATGGAAGGAAAGTGTCGGTGTATATTTGATTGTGTATGTACAGATGCCAAAAAAGGTATTGCGACAACTATTGATACAACATTACATAATATTTAATGTCCATAGTTGTTTGTAGGGATTATAAGTATGTATTACAGAAGGATATGTATATTTCCTTCTGTTATACATGCTTATAGTCCCTACAAATAGTTGTGGATATTACTATGGGTTAAAGTTCCATCAAGATTTGTAGCAATACCTTTTTTGGCAACTGTACATATTATATTATATTACAGATGATGGTTGGTATGTAGTTCCTGACAAGATGGAGGAGGTTCCTTACACTCATCATAGTTATCAATATCAAAAGTTAACTGTGGAGTTTGTGGAGGATGGAGCTTCACTTGTTTACACCTAAATGGAGGATGGAGCTTCACTTGGTTTGTTAGCTTCCCAACCAACCACACTTGTAAGGCTGCTTTCACACGAGCGTTCTCGAACGCGCGTTCGGGAACGCGACGTTTTAACATTCAATGGAGTTAAATGGAACCTTTCACACGACGCGTTGCACGCGAGTCCAACGCGGCGCAGACGTCCAAGCCAGCAAGGACGTGCACGTCGTTATTAACGCACGCGTCGTCACTGGTTACTGGTGGCAATGGGAGCTGGGTGAGAGCTCTGAGGAATCTGTTAGTGCTGTTCAAACCTTACACACAGATGGATGTACTGTATGACACTTGTGGGTACTACATTTATGTACAGTACACTGGCAACAATTATTTCTGGTGTGTAGTACATTCAAGTATGATATATAGTCATTGATAGTAAATATGCATATATATTTCAGCATAATAATTGTTATAAGGTACAGTTGCCAAAAAAAGGTATTGCGACAACTATTGACACAATATTAAATATATTAATGTCCACAGTTGTTTGTGGGGATTATAAGTATGTATTACAGGAGGATATGTATATTTCCTTCTGTTATACATGCTTATAGTCCCTACAAATAGTTTTTGATATTACTATGGTTAAAATTCTATCAAGATTTGTCGCAATACCTTTTTTTGGCAACTGTACATACATTCATACATCACGTAGTCTAATAAAATTAATGAACTAACATTAATGAATTAGGTGGGAAAGCAGGGTGGCGGTAGGGACCTGTCAAAATTGAAACGTGGACACGTAGCAAGCGCGTGTCGAACGCGGGTACAAAAATCTGACGCGTTCCTGAACGCGCATACAAAAACGCTCGTGTGAAAGCAGCCTTAGGCTTCATTATTTTAGGGTTGATTCCACAGTGGTATTTGTTTGTTAGCTTCCCAACCAACCACATTTGTCAGTCTTAATTATATTCAACAAACTCAGTATATATTCATATACACAAAATCTGTGAAGTAGTTATATTATTACCATAGTTTAATTGATAGTGGAGTCATCAAATTCATCAGATAATTCACCCATAAGTCATTTACACGGCTAACATTCTTCCGTTGGTGTGCTTACAAACCAATACCAACCACTGTGGAATCAACCCTAAATGGCCTAAGGAAAATTTAACTTTGGTATTGGGTTATGTAAATTATATAGTGCATTTTTATATATATATATTTTTTTTAACTGGTGAAATTGCACTGAATGCTTTTAAGTACAGTACAGCCATAATCAAATATCCAGCCACACTTTCCTTCCTACATAGTAAATATCTTGGTAATAAAGAACAACACGTGTATAATTTAAAAGCACCTCGTAATAATAATAATAATAATAATAATAATAATAATAATAATAATAATAATAATAATAATATCCACCCACACTTTCCTTCCTTCCATGGTGCAAATAAATCAGTATCATATCAAAATATAATCATACAACAACAACACCTTACGTCAACTCAACCCCCTCAATTATTATTATTATTATTATTATTATTATTATCATTATTATTATTATTATTATTATTATTATTATCATTATTATTATTATTATTATTATTATTATTATTATTATTATTATTATTAGGTGGTGTTGTTAAAATTATACACGTGTATATCAAGATTATTATTATCAAGATTATTATTATTATTATTATTATTAGGTGGTGTTGTTAAATCATACACGTGTTGTTTATTAAATTTTATTATTATGATTATTATGAGGTGCTGTTAAATTATACACGTGTTGATCTTTATTATCAAGATATTTACTACGATGGAAGGAAAGTGTGGGTGGATATTATTATTATTATTATTATTATTATGAGGTGCTTTTAAATTATACACGTGTTGTTCTTTATTACCAAGATATTTACTTTGATGGAAGGAAAGTGTGGGTGGATATTTAATTATGGCTGTACATAAACAGATTACCATGATACAATCTGGTATGTCTGGCATTCAGTTTATCTAATAATAAAACAAAAAACCATGTGTGTTGAGACTGATCTATTGTTAATTTAGAAATGTGTGGGAAAAGTTTTTGTATTGTTGGGTGTGGTGTTTGTGTGTGTGTGTGGTGTTTGTGTGTGTGTGTGTGTGTGGTGTTTGTGTGTGGTGTTTGTGTGTGTGTGTGTGGTGTGTGTGGTGTTTGTGTGTGTGTGTGTGTGGTGTGTGTGGTGTTTGTGTGTGGTGTTTGTGTGTGTGTGTGTGTGGTGTTTGTGTGTGGTGTTTGTGTGTGTGTGTGTGTGTGTGTGTGTGTGTGTGGTGTTTGTAAAAATGAAAACAAACACTGTTCTTATATTGTTGTTTGTTTCATTACAGACAGTGTGTGTGTGTTTGTGTGTGTGTGTGTTTGTGTGTGTGTGTGTGTGTGTGTGGTGTTTGTAAAGATGAAAACAAACACTGTTCTTATATTGTTGTTTGTTTCATTACAGACAGTGTGTGGTGTTTGTGTGTGTGTTTGTGTGTGTGTGTGGTGTTTGTAAAGATGAAAACAAACACTGTTCTTATATTGTTGTTTGTTTCATTACAGATTGTGGCTTTGTGGACTTTGAGGTGTTTGTGTGTTTGTGAAGATGAAAACCAACCAACACTGCCTGCTGACATGGTTAAGGGGGTGCGGGAGTAGGAGACAGGCTTGGGTGGGGGGTATGGGGGGTGCAGGAGTAGGGGACAGGCTTGGGTGGGGGGTGCGGGAGTAGGGGACAGGCTTGGGGGGGTGCGGGAGTAGGGGACAGGCTTGGGTGGGGGGTATGGGGGGTGCAGGAATAGGGAGACAGGCTTGGGTGGGTGCGGGAGTAGGGGACAGGCTTGGGTGGGTGCGGGAGTAGGGGACAGGCTTGGGTGGGTGTGGGAGTAGGGGACAGGCTTGGGTGGGGGGGGTTGGGGGGTGCAGGAATAGGGGGACAGGCTTGGGTGGGTGCGGGAGTAGGGGACAGGCTTGGGTGGGGGGGTTTGGGGGGTGCAGGAATAGGGAGACAGGCTTGGGTGGGTGCGGGAGTAGGGGACAGGCTTGGGTGGGGGGTATGGGGGGTGCAGGAGTAGGGGACAGGCTTGGGTGGGTGTGGGAGTAGGGGACAGGCTTGGGGGGGTGCGGGAGTAGGGGACAGGCTTAGGTGGGGGGTATGGGGGGTGCAGGAATAGGGAGACAGGCTTGGGGTGGGTAGAAAGAACAAAATAACAAGAGACAGATGTAGAGTGACAACAGAAGAACAAAATAACAAGATTCAGATGTAGAGTGATAACAGAACAAAATAACAAGAGACAGGTGTGAAGTGACAACAGAAGAACAAAATAACAAGAGACAGATGTGGAGTGATAACAGAAGAACAAAACAACAAGAGACAGATGTGGAGTGATAACAGAAGAACAAAATAACAAGAGACAGATGTGGAGTGATAACAGAAGAACAAAACAACAAGAGACAAATGTGGAGTGATAACAGAAGAACAAAATAACAAGAGACAGATGTGGAGTGATAACAGAAGAACAAAACAACAAGAGACAGATGTGGAGTGATAACAGAAGAACAAAATAACAAGAGACAGATGTGGAGTGATAACAGAAGAACAAAATAACAAGAGACAGATGTGGAGTGATAACAGAAGAACAAAACAACAAGAGACAGATGTGGAGTGATAACAGAAGAACAAAATAACAAGAGACAGATGTGGAGTGATAACAGAAGAACAAAACAACAAGAGACAGATGTGGAGTGATAACAGAAGAACAAAACAACAAGAGACAGATGTGGAGTGATAACAGAAGAACAAAATAACAAGAGACAGATGTGGAGTGATAACAGAAGAACAAAACAACAAGAGACAGATGTGGAGTGATAACAGAAGAACAAAATAACAAGAGACAGATGTGGAGTGATAACAGAAGAACAAAACAACAGAAGAACAAAATAACAGCAGAACAAAATAACAAGAGACAGGTGTGGAGTTGTTTGGTTGTGGTTGTTGTTCTCCGGAAAGTTTTTGAAGTATTGATTATTTTTTTTTATTATTAAGTTTACATAATTTCTTGGTTGTTTAGTTTGAATATGAATTTTTAAATTTTCAAAGTTTTATATTTATTTTATTATTATTATTGTTATTATGATTATTATTATTATTATTATTATTATTATTATTTATTTTTTTATTTTTTTTTAATAAGAATTTCAAAATAAAGATTAATATTTTTGTTTATAAATTGATGTTGGCTGTTTTCTGGAAAGTCTTTGAAGTTTGTAATAAATAATTTGTAATAAATAAATAAAGTTGTTAGGCGTATTTGTTTTAATTGGAATATAAGTAATAATTGTATGTTAAGGAAGTGTGGGAGTAGTGGACAGGCTTGGGGGGGGACTGAGGGGGGTGCGGGAATAGGGGGACAGGCTCGGGGTGGGTAGAAAGCCTGTCCCCTATTCCCACACCCCCGTAACCCCCCCCCCAAGCCTGTCCCCCTACTCCTGCACCCCCCAACCCCCCCCAAGCCTATTCCCATACCCCCTTAATATAGATAAATATTTGAGATATACAGATGCATAGTAATAGAATTATATATACAATTTCATAATATATTTATAAATAAATATTTCAGAGATGGATATAGATTAATACATAAATTTTGATATATTTATATACATGATATATATAGACAATGATAATAATTATCTCGTATAATAATATATAACTATCGAATGCTACACAATTATATCGGATATATATATAATTAATTCATAACATTATATATATATAGAAATTCATAAACCGATATATAATAATGATCAGATGCAATTATATCAATTATAGATACAATTATATCTGATTTATATAGGAACATTTTAGAGATAGATTGATATACATAACATAATTATATATATGTTGATGCCCGTCCACACGGTCGAGCACTCACTGGCCATCGGGCACGAGGGCTTTGCTCGGCAACGGTCAATTTCAGCGACAAACCATCAAACTACCGTTCCCGGCGCCATCTGTGGTCAGTGGATGGAAGTCTGACATTTATGCCAAACGTATGAGGTAAGGTGCGAGTAGACCCACTCACTGTACTCAGTATTGGCTGAAGTTGACACCATGTCCACACCTATAGCTAGTGTATACTGGTCTCCACAAGACACAGTAACATTAATTGACTTATATAGAGCACAGCAGTGTTTATGGAAGGTGAGGTGTTTTGATTATTAAAATAGAGATGCGTAAAGCCATGGGTGATAGTGCTTGACCAGGGTCCAAGGAGTGTTGGAGAGCAACTGAACACAGTTCAAAAACGTGAGTCTTCTAAACCTCTCTCAACATTAGGAATGGCTTGGAAAATTCACTTGTTCAAACTCTGTTCAGTTGCTCTCCAACACTCCTTGAGTCCTTGTGGTCAAGCATTACCAGCCATGGCTGTATGCATCCAAGTATAATTTAGCCCCATTAAAGTTATTCTTTCTGAACTAGGTAGTTATTAATAGCTTGGTTATATTCAATAAAACTTGGTCGTTTGATGTTTTTTAATGAGAGAGAGACCATAGTAATATATTGGCTTCATAATCTCTCTCTTAAAGTCTCAACATATAGCTTCATAATTGTGCAAACCAACATCACGTTTTCTACATGGCTTGCCTTCATGTAATCATCCTTCAGAACTTCATAAATAGCATCACAGGTTTCTGGAATGATGATTGACAAACTTTGCTTGGAGATCCTTGTACTGTATTGCAGTGATGTGTAGGAACAACCAGTAGCCAGGTATGGGAGAGTTGCCTCTAGACGTGCAATCGGTGCAATACTTTTCCTCGTATTTGTCTCGTGCCTTTGTATGTGCGATTCCACTTTCGACAAGAGAACAAACATAAAATCTGTTTATATTCATCCTCATGTAATTACAAAACAGATGTTCATTTTCATCCTGCAGTTCACGTAGTATTGTCACTGAACTCCCCATTGCCTCACGTCTTTGCAACCACTCCCGGCACCAGATATGTCTCCTTCATCTCTTGTTTTTATTTAATGCAGGCAGGAATTATAATACTATAAAGTGCTATCTTCTTTCGAAATATGGCGGGCACCATGGTTATCGTACTTCACAAATCTACCCGCTCACAACCTCTGCTTTCGGCCGACTGAACTCCAACAACCATCGATATATATGAAATAATAAGCTTAGAATGTTATACAATATCATATAATTATTATATAAACATTCATGATATCAATATAACAGTAAGTTAGATATACAGAATTTGATTCAAATAACAATTTAAGGGGAGAGTATACTTTTGATAGATTGGAGCACCTTGAATCCTCCAAAGTATGCCAGGAAACAGACTCAGAGGAAGAAAAAGAATGGTATCTGGTTGCCTGGAATAGTTTAAGGGAATAATTATCTCCAAAAATGTCAGAACTATATCTTCCCTTTAAGATGCATATTTATATACTTGATAAATAATACTATATATATAATTAAATCGAATATATATATTATATTAGATAGATATATAGACAAATAACAATTTCAAATACATAAATATTTACAAAAATTTACATAAATCATTTTGCTACATGTTATAAACATTCATATATATTATAATAACATTATATTACATACATTCATATAACAGATATATATATAGACAAATATTTTCAAATACATATATAAACTATTATAAAAATAACCACTAAATCAATAGTATATATATATATATATATATATATATATATATATATATATATATATATATATATATATATATATATATATATGTATATATATATATATATATATGTATATATATATATATATATGTATATATATACATATATATATATATATATATATATATATATATATATATATATATATATATATATATATATATATATATATATATATATATATATATATATATATATATATATATATATATATATATATAGACAGACTAATAACAATTACAGAGAATATAAATTACAACATACAGTATTTCTCTACATGATAATATCACATATAAACATTCATATTATATTAAATAGTTTCATAAAACAGATAGATAAATACAACAATTGTCTCTACTTGGTTGTGTGTGGTGGTGGCTGAGTGGATAGAGTGATGGACTGTGACTGTGAAGGATCATGGTTCGATTCCACCTCAGAACACTTAGGATTTTTAAAGGTGTTGAATTGGGTGTAACTGTGTTGTGAGAGAATGTATGTGTGTGTAAGAGTGACAGAATATAAGTGTGTGTGTAATTATAAGAGTTGGAGAATGAATGTACGTTTATTTATATTATATTAACTAGTTTCTTCCTATAGCAGATAGATAAATATGTCAATAGTGTGTATATAATTGGGGGTGGCGTGGCAGAGTGGGTAGTGTAATGGACTGTGGCTGTCAAGGACCAGAGTTCAATCCCACCTCAAAACATCTGTTAAAAATGTGGCCTGTGTGTGTGGAGGTGGAGAGAAGGTGTGTGTGTGTGGAGGTGGAGAGAAGGTGTGTGTGTGTGGAGGTGGAGAGAAGGTGTGTGTGTGTGGAGAGAAGGTGTGTGTGTGTGTGTGGAGGGTGGTGGAGAGAAGGTGTGTGTGTGGAGGGAAGGTGTGTGTGTGTGTGTGGAGGGAAGGTGTGTGTGTGTGTGTGGAGGGAAGGTGTGTGTGTGGGGAGGGAGGTGGAGAAAAGGTGTAGGTGTGTGTGTGTGTTCCTCCATCCCCCCCCCCCCAAGCCTGTCCCCTACTCCCATACATGCAAAATAACCACAGGAGAAATAATAAACAGAGTAAGTACGAAAGTGTATTATATCCTCAGAAAATTATATATATATATGTGTGTGTCTTTTGTCTCTCTCTCTCTCTCTTTCTGTGTGTGTGTGTGTGTCTTTCCCTCTGTGTGTGTGTGAGAGGGAAAGACACACACACACACACACAGAAAGAGAGAGAGACACACACACACACACAGAAAGAGAGAGACAAAAGAAACACACAGAAAGAAAGTCTCTCTCTTTCTGTGTGTGTGTCTTTCCCCCTCTCTTTCTGTGTGTGTGTGTGTGTGTCTTTCTCTCTTTCCCTCTCTCTCTCTCTCTCTGTCTTTTCTTTCTTCTTTTCTTCATTCTTCTTTCAAAAACCAATCTGAAACAAAAATGAATAATTAATTAATAACAAAAATGAATAATGATTCTGTACAGTTGCCAAAAAAGGTATTGCGACAAATCTTGATAGAACTTTAACTATAGTAATATACACAACTATTTGTATGGACTATAAGCATGTATAACAGAAGGAAATATACATATCCTTCTGTAATACATACTTATAATATAGCATGTATAACAGAAGGAAATATACATATCCTTCTGTAATACATACTTATAATATAGCATGTATAACAGAAGGAAATATACATATCCTTCTGTAATACATACTTATAATATAGCATGTATAACAGAAGGAAATATACATATCCTTCTGTAATACATACTTATAATATAGCATGTATAACAGAAGGAAATATATATATCCTTCTGTAATACATACTTATAATATAGCATGTATAACAGAAGGAAATATACATATCCTTCTGTAATACATACTTATAATATAGCATGTATAACAGAAGGAAATATACATATCCTTCTGTAATACATACTTATAATATAGCATGTATAACAGAAGGAAATATACATATCCTGTAATACATACTTATAATATAGCATGTATAACAGAAGGAAATATACATATCCTTCTGTAATACATACTTATGATATAACATGTATAACAGAAGGAAATATACATATCCTTCTGTAATACATACTTATAATATAACATGTATAACAGAAGGAAATATACATATCCTTCTGTAATACATACTTATAATATAACATGTATAACAGAAGGAAATATACATATCCTTCTGTAATACATACTTATAATATAGCATGTATAACAGAAGGAAATATACATATCCTTCTGTAATACATACTTATAATATAGCATGTATAACAAAAGGAAATATATATATCCTTCTGTAATACATACTTATAATATAGCATGTATAACAGAAGGAAATATACATATCCTTCTGTAATACATACTTATAATCCCTACAAACAACTATGGACATTAATATATTTAATGTTGTATCAATAGTTGTCGCAATACTTTTTTTGGCAACTGTACATACCAAATTAAATATTGACCAAATTAAAAGTAGCTAACAGTTCACAAACCTAAATGACTTTTTAACAATGTAACATTTAATTGGTTCAAATACAATCTCCTTCAGTGGTATATATCAATTGTCACTGGTCCCCTACATACCTATATACTGTAAAGGTACTCGAATATGTTCAGTTAAATTATATAATCAGCATAGCTTTCATAACATCACTAACATTTTACAGCTAACCAAGACCAATATACAGTACTGTACTCATAAAAGGAAAATAACTATAGACTGTAAGGAAATAAATAATGATCTCTGTGAGTGGGTATGCATGAAATATTTGCAGCCATACATACACCATCTACTTCCCCTCAATATCTATCTATCTATCTATCTATCTATAGCTCTGACACCTCGCTCCCTCAAGGAACTCCCTCCAAGGGTGTGGCCACGGCAGAAAAGTCTCCAGTCTTCCCTGTTCCAACACTCCCTCCTTACTTAGTCCAGCTCTCCCCTGCCTCTCATGTTACTCTCCTTCACATACTCTTCCACCCTCCTTACTTAGTCCAGCCCTCCCCTCTCCCTCATGTTTCTCTCCTTCACATACTCTTCCAACACTCCCTCCTTACTTAGTCCAGCCCTCCCCTGCCCCTCATGTTACTTTCCTTCACATACTCTTCCACTCTGTTCCAACACTCCCTCCTTACTCCTTACTCTGTCCCTCATGTTACTCTCCTTTACATACTCTTCCACTCTGTTCCAACACTCCCTCCTTACTCTGTCCCTCATGTTTCTCTCCTTTACATACTCTTCCACTCTGTTCTGCCATCTAACGGGTGGTCTGCATCTCACACCACATGCCACAACTTCACTTCCACACACCTTCACTACAAACTCCTCACCTTACATACCATACACCATCTGCTTCCCTTCACTGTTGGTCCAAAGACGCTCTATGTGCAGAATCCAATAATCACAGTTCTGAGGATGAAAATTTAACAACCATATATTCACTACATGCAGATTTAATTGATGAAAATTTGATGGTAATAATAATAATAAATTTGCTTGCTACAGAAATGCACAGTAGAATATTGCAGAAAAAAAAAGGAAAGGGGAGGTGTTGGAGTGGTTAGTGTTCTGGACTCATACCCTAGAGGTCGGGAGATCGATCCTCTCAGGTGAGGGCCTGAGAATATTTACTCTTCCGATTTGAGTATCAGGCACTAACTATAAGGCCACCGAACGTCGTAAAACACCCTCACTGGTACCATAACACCCTCACTGGTACCATAACAGCTGCAGTATTTGGGAATAACCCTCACTTCCCTATCTCTGTGGCTGGGTACCAGTTCGGAAGTCGTGACGTGTTTGTGTGTGAACAGCAGTTGACCTGGACCACGATAACGGGCTTGATTAAGCTTATGTCCAGTGTTGGATCATATATAAAAAAAAAAAAAAAACATACTCTGTCTGTAGTACGCTGGAATCAAGGAAGGTGCGAGAGTCGAGTTTGGAGCAAAGATGGCAAAAAGGTCCTCTTGGAAGTGGTCAAGGTGAGTGTACAGGCACTTGTCCAGCCGTCGCTTCATTATATCGAAGGAGAGAGCGCGTACCTTCTTTCCATCAACCTGTACATAAAGAGCAAAGTCAAAGTTGAAAGAATGAACCATAATACAGAATAAAGCACTAATAGAAACAACTTAAATGGTGTAGGGATTAGATGGAAGAACAAAATAGAAGAGTATGTAAAGGAGAGAAACATGAGGGAGAGGGGAGGGCTGGACCAAGTAAGGAGGGAGTGTTGGAACAGGGAAGACTGGAGACTTTTCTGCCGTGGCCACACCCTTGGGGGGAGTTCCTGGAGGGAGCGAGGCATCAGAGCTATAGATAGATAGATAGATAGATAGATAGATAGATAGATAGATAGACAGATAGATAGATAGATAGATAAATAGAGAGATAGATAGATAGGGAAGTGGCGTCCCCATCACCCACCTGTTTTGTGATTCTGTAGTCAAGTCTTGAATTACCTATAATACATGGAGGAAGTAAGGGTTAGGGACCCCACTCTCTAAAACTGACTCCACCCACGTGTAGGAACCTTGGTCCTGTACTGGTGCTAGAGCCTCTTGTATCTGGCTTACCTATTAATTAACAAGTCACAGTGGGATGATAAGGGTGTTGAAATTGACAGTATAGAGTGGTAAGTAAGAGACATTATATTAGATGCACTTGCTAAATAAGAGTGGGTGGTTTTATTATGAATATCATTCCTTTAAGGAGAGAAGTTATATGACAAAATACAAGCTTACCTCATCATAATGTTGAAAGATGGTCAATTTCTGCCAATATCAAGTTACTTAGTGCCAAATAGGAGACATCAGGGGCAGAAGTCAGTATTGAGGATGGTGTGTGTGTGTGTGTGTGTGTGTGTGTGTGTGTGTGTGTGTGTGTGTTCCTTAGTACCAAATAGGAGACATCAGGGGCAGAAGTCAGTATTGAGGATGGTAATAAAAAGCAAGCAAGTACCTGATAATAGACACTGGTGGTTACTCAAATGGGACACAAGTATCTTTCACCACCTGGGCTGTACCACGACCATTCCTGTGTCCAACTGTACCCGTCCTCCTCCTCCTCATAGTTGTATACACCAATAAAGAGACACATAAACAGCTCCTGTACCAGTGTCCCAACATTAGGCACACCTTCATCACCACTGGTCGCCTCAACACGTTTCTGCCAAGGAAAGCATAATACAGTATTATTTGAAAGATGTATGCTATTATAGAGCAATGTACAGTTGCCAAAAAAGGTATAGCGGCAAATCTTGATAGAACTTTAACCCTAGTAATATCCACAACTATTTGTAGGGACTATAAGCATGTAATACATACTTACAATCCCTACAAACAACTATGGACATTATTTTTTTTTTTTTTTTTTTTTTTTTTATATTTAATGTTCTATCAATAGTTGTCTCAATACCTTTTTTGGCAACTGTATAATTTCAAGACATTTGTTTTGAATGTGAGTAAATAATCTCAGAATCAGAGTTAATGATTGTGTTGGATATAATTATGATTGTACAGGCTCTCAAAATGTATTACAATGCTTATTACAATGATCACGGCTACAGAATGCCTCGTGTGGTGTGGCATAATGTACAGTTGAATGAAATAAGAGAGAGTGAGAGAGGAGTTGAGTACTGAGCATGTGAGTATTGGAGATAAACATTTATTCATAGATAACTTTGAACACAACTATACATACACATATATCCTACCTGCTAAATACTGTATACAACACAGTATGTACAGTTGGCAACACATGAAGCTGGTATAGCCTTACTACTTGTGAAATACCTACAACAGGAAAGAAAGTGAGCAAAAGTTATAGTTTGTTGACAAGCAGACAGTAATAATATTTTACTCTCTGCCTGGCAACAAACTACAGTACATCTTTTTTCACTTTCCTTTCACCAGTAACAAACCATACCAGCTTCATGTGTGGCCAACTGTACATACTGTGTTGTATACAGTATTTAGCAGGTAGGATATATGCGTAGTTGTGTTCAAAGTTATCTATGAATACATTTTTGTCTCCAATACTCACTCCTGCAATGCCTCAATCATGTACTGTATGTCAAGTCATCAATATTTGGCTCCACTCTTGCCATCATCTAAATCATCAATGATACAATACAGTAATAAATAGATCCAAAATTCATAGACAGTACAGTACTTTGTGATTACAAGAAGAAAATTTGACAATATGAATACTGTAATACATATCTGTAATACTGTAATACCTGGGCCACGATAACGGGCTTGATTAAGCCTATGTCCAGTGTCGGATGATAAAAAAAAAAAAAAAAAAAAAAAAAAAAAAAAAAAAAATTAGATATTTTTTAGGGAAAATGTGTAAAATTGGGAGATTTGGGTTGTGGAAATGACACACAATTGTGGATTTGGTTGGACTTTGAAATGATGATCTGCTTTAAATGTCAAAATAGAAAAAGGTGAGCTAAGTTTGGTCTAACCTAAAGGCGGGTTTACACTGGGCAATTCCTGGCTAGTTTTGCTAACAGGGAGTCAAATTGTATGATCGCGTCTAGCACTGCCAGCCGAGTCGGGAAGATTGTACATGTATAGCCAAATTATACAAAGGAGATACAACTACACTACATATTGATAACAAGAAGGTGTGTGTGTGTGACATTGATGTGACAAATGGTATTGGTGAGGGATGAACATTATAATAAACATCATAATAAACAAACTAATGATCACAGAAATTGGTTTTAAAACAGACGAGGTATACATACAGGCACTCTTCTTTGCTGATGATGGCCTTCTCAAAACAAACTCAATAAAAGAAATGAAATAACTAATAGATACACTAAGAAAAATATCACAACAAAGTGGACTGGAAATAAATAAAGAAAAGAGCGACTGTGTGATATAAAATAGAAACGAAAAAACCAAATGAAATAGCAGAAATAAATAAACGTGGTACAAAAACATTAAGTATCTGGGAATAACAATATGTGAAAAAATAGACTGTTTCTAACTACACAAGAAAACTATGATTAATCAAGGAAGGAAATTAGCCAATATGACATACACTCTGCTCTCTTTTTATGCGAGCTTAAATTATGCAAATTTGAAATAGTACGTATCATGAAAAAAAATAAATAAATGCAATTTACACGAACTCTTAAAATAACAGGAACAAGGAGGCTCAATTTTCAAGTTAAAGTACCATTATTTCTTATGGAAATGTACAATTAACATTATGCGAAATTCACTTTATGCGACACAACCCTTCAGGAACCTAACCTGTAATAAAAAAAGAGGAGAGTGTATTCAGTAATAGAAAGATCCAGTAATATAAAATGTTAATGGGAATATGTATTGGAAGAGTGTAGCCTTATATAGCCAGCATCCTAAATTCAACAACAGTTAGCAACACTATAAAAAAACAGATAATTCAGTCTGGAGATAAATATTGTGAGCACCAAGTTATGCACCAATAGTAACCTTAAGAGATATGAATTAAGAGATATGAAAGCAAAATTAATATATGTACGGTTGCCAAAAAAGGTATTGCGACAAATCATGATAGAACTTTCTTTAACCATAATTATATTCACAATTGTATGTAGGGTCTATAAGCATGTATAACAGAAGGAAATATACATATCCTTCTGTAATACATACTTATAATATAGCATGTATAACAGAAGGAAATATACATATCCTTCTGTAATACATACTTATAATATAGCATGTATAACAGAAGGAAATATATATATCCTTCTGTAATACATACTTATAATATAGCATGTATAACAGAAGGAAATATACATATCCTTCTGTAATACATACTTATAATATAGCATGTATAACAGAAGGAAATATATATATCCTTCTGTAATACATACTTATAATATAGCATGTATAACAGAAGGAAATATATATATCCTTCTGTAATACATACTTATAATATAGCATGTATAACAGAAGGAAATATACATATCCTTCTGTAATACATACTTATAATATAGCATGTATAACAGAAGGAAATATACATATCCTTCTGTAATACATACTTATAATCCCTACAAACAACTATGGACATTAATATATTTAATGTTGTATCAATAGTTGTCGCAATAGGTACCTTTTTTGGCAACTGTACACTGTGTAATGAACACATAAAAGAGACAATCAACCATTTTGTGAAGGAATATAAAAGGCTGGAAAATATTAGAGTGAAATTTGGAATGGAGTGTGAAACGTTGGAATCAATTTTTTTTTTTAATATTTGATAGACGTGATGAAAAGGAGGAAAACATATACAATTGAAAAGAGTACCGAAATAAAAGTTGGAATTACAGGAAAACTACTATTGAACCGCAGCAGGACCAAGGAAACTGATTAAGAAAAATAGACAATACGAAGAAAATTGCTTGGAACACCACAATACAATAAATAAGAAGAATTGGTAAATGTGCCGAATTGGATCTTACTGTATAATAGATATTTTACTGTCATTACCCACTATTTTGGACCATTCTAACACACTTTTCTTCTATGGTTTTTCTTCCTCAAATACCTCGTTTTCGAGATATGCCCCATTACAAACATAATTTGGAAACTAGTCTGACCTGACCTGACCTAACCTAGACCACAGCAGACTACCGGAACCGAACCTGGGCAGACTACCGGGACCTAACCTGGGCAGACAACTGGGACCTAACCTGGGCAGACTACCGGGACCTAACCTGGGCAGACTACCGGGACCTAACCTAGACCACAGCAGACTACCGGGACCTAACCTGGGCAGACTACTGGGACCTAACCTGGGCAGACTACCGGGACCTAACCTGGGCAAAATCTCGAAAACGGTGCATTTGAGGAAGAAAAACCATAGAAGAAAAGTGTCTTAGAATGGTCCAAAATAGTGGGTAATGACAGTAAAATATCTATTATACAGTAAAGTCCAATTCGACACATTTACCGAAAAAATTACAAAATCCCTCAACGGTGATTACAAAGCAAATCTGAGCTAACATCTCCTAATTTAATTTAATTTACTTTAATCTAAGAATATCCATTTAAAACCCCTAAGGTAAGATTAACATATATTTTATTATCATCATCTGATCTGAATCAAGGTAGAAAAACCATATACAATAACGGTAATTCATTCAATATTTACCGATAATAATAATAATTACTGTATAGTTTATTCACCAAATTCATTAGAGAGAGAGAGAGAGAGAGAGAGAGAATGTTCGTGTTTGTGTGTGTGAATGTGAGTGAATAAAGTACTCGTTAAATTTACCCCCATTTACCCATTATTTACCCATTAACCATTACTCATATAATAATGGGGGAACTGTACTACAATTATCTTACCTTTAACAAATAATATATGTATGTATAATGCTCTTTAAACTCCCTAACAAAACTCTATGTAAAAATTGTAAACATTATCGCGGCCATTTTGTTTGTTATTGTTTTGATACGGTGGTGTCGAGGGAGCGTTTTTGTAACGGCACCTAATCTATACTTTTTTTTTATTATTATTATTGCTTTAATTAATTTTGTGTCCTTTATTTTCCAGCACTTTGGAGTTATAAATAAATATATTCTTTTATATTTCACACCGTCTGGGACACACACACTTACAATAATATCTATAAATTAGTCTGGGACACACACACTTACAATAATATCAATAATATTAGAGTCCATACAAAACCAAACTGCAAGATGCAAGGGCCAGACGTGATTACAGACACACACACTACATCAGTAACTTTGCTTAAACAAGATACACACACAGTCGCATACACCGACATACACACAAACACACACACACACATTAAACAAGACACAAAACTAGACCAATTAGCAACACGAAGACAGATACACAGACAACAGATGATATACAAAAACACAAACAAGTTAGTTGACATAGACAAAGACACAAATTATACATATCTACACCCTACAAGTATATGATCCACTAGAGGCAGCCACAGCTTAATAAATACCATATACACATACATACCAGACAAGCACTGATATATTTAGGTACAGTTGGACACAGGAATTGTGCTACAGCCCAGGTGAAATATACTTGTCCCATTTGAGTAACCAGTGTCTATTTTCAGGTAGTTGCTTTTTATTACCATCCTCAATACTGACTTCTGCCCTCTGGTGTCTCCTATTTGGCACTAAGGAACTTGATATTGGGAGAAATTGACCATCTTTCACTTGGGCTGTACCTCGAATTCCTGTATCCAACTGTACATATCATTCTTTCCCCACAGCATTCAAGAGTGGAATCATCTCCCATCTCATGTAGTTAACCCCTAAAGACCGGTTGACGTGATATACCGACATACGGTAGAAACTTAATAGTCCCACTCTTGACACGTATAGAAATAGGATCACCAATCATTACCTCCCCAATCCTAATCTTCAATCCACTCTTATTCTAACCCCGTTCCTAATTCTTCCCTGGATCCTTACTTAAATCCTCCACACAACCTCCGTATATTATT
Organism: Petrolisthes manimaculis; assembly: GCA_034508575.1. NCBI lineage: Eukaryota > Metazoa > Arthropoda > Malacostraca > Decapoda > Porcellanidae > Petrolisthes > Petrolisthes manimaculis. The sequence continues at coordinate 86,013 of JAWZYT010002090.1, read as the reverse complement.
CTGGCCATGAACGGCTCTCTGCGGAACCTCTTAACTTGAACTTAAACCATATGAGTGTTACAAAGAGAAGATAAATAGAACATGAACATCTGTATGGGATATTAACTAACTAACTAACAGTGGGAAACATATCGTAACTACTGATGAGTTGATATTGGATTAAATTATAAACCCCAACCTTCTTACATGTTTAATTAATAGTTATAATCTTAAACGTACGTACAGTGTTGGGCAAGTAGAAAGTGCAAGACAAATTTGGCTGTACATGGCAATATCTGGCAATTCTTTGTAGTAGAATCCCACGTATAATTATGAATGAATATCTGAGAATCCAAAACCAATGTAAAGTGGAACGTGATTGGCTGAACTTTGAGTGGTGGACTGGAGGTGAAGATGTTGTCATATATAGCCAGATATTTCTTGCACTTTCTATTTGCTCAACTGTACAATGGGCCTCAGCAATTCGCATACACAAATGTTGACATAAAGGGCTTGTATCAACTAGACAATGTTGTTCAATGACTTCATAACACCAAACTTTTCTAGTAACGTCATTTAGCTATTTATACTCGAATCAAATCAATCAGAAAAAGGCCAACAGTAGATATATGTGCAGAAAACAAAAAAAAAACTATTTCAACCAATGCTCTTTGTACGAATTCCTGAAACCAATGGTAAATATTAATTATACAATATAGCATAAAAATAAATTATGAAGGCTTTGAATATTATAACAACATGTACAGTAGCGGTCAATAATAATCATCCACATATGGGTAGGTATCTTAACAACTTTTTACTGTCTAATGCTTTCACGTTTACATAATGATGATGTTATTGTTTTAAGTAGTGTGTAGCTGCTTGTATTATATTAAAATATGGTAGTTAACGTGTGTGTGTATGTGTTATTGTTTTAAGTAGTGTGTAACTGCTTGTATTAAATTAAGAGATGGTAGTTAATTAATCTATTTTTTGGAAAGTTCATCAGCTAAGGAACAGAGGGAAGCTATCAAACTTTTACGTGAGTTACCCCTATATGGATTACTATATTTGACCGCGATTGTACAACATATCTAAACTGAAGTGATGGTAATTCTTTTTGTAAAGTAAACCGTATACCTTTGTAAAGTAATACAAAACTAATCCAGAAAAAGACTAAAGATTAAAACTATTTAATTAAAACTATGTCACGGATTACTTGCTTATGTTAAATATTCTACATTATCAATAAATTAAGGTACACTTGTGATACGTATAATTCCTGACCAGAGACCAACGGCAGGCACCACACACACACACTTTGCATTCGAACACATCAGCCTCTATAGGTGTACTGGGTGGGGGGAAATGAACAATACCAGGCGATTCGAAGCTTTCTGCTCCTCACACTCTGGTCAGAAATTATGTATCACGAGTGTACTGCATTCAGTTAGTTAGTTAGTTAGTTAGTAGCTACACTTTAATAATATGATCATCAATGTATTCTACTTTTACAATACAATGACTAATATTTTTATCATCTATAGTTGCTTTTATTTACTTCTGTTACAACTCAGCCTGTTCTATTCCCACTTACTGTGCTGTACTGTAAAGTCCTGGTCTAATGTACTGCAATACCTTCCAATGAGATGGCTTCGAAAAATGATCCGAAACTATAGCTGTTGGTGTGTGCAATTTTGGTTCATAAAATTAACTCGAATAGCTCGCTTTTATTCACCAGGTTGTAGTACATTAGACCATCACTTTACATACATCCTTCTTTTAAGCCATGACAAGGTATAGGGACGTGGATAAACATTAGAAAGTAGTTACTGTTGAAGGCCATCACATATAATAATACAGTATATAATTATAATGATGTTAAGGCTGGTACTATAGTGTGTTCAAAACTTGTGTTCCGCTGGCCTCTTATGCTTAGATAGATAAAAATTGATAGATAGATATATAGACAGATAAGAGATAGATAGAAATAGAGACAGATAGAAAGATATAGATAGAAATAGATATAGATATAAAGATATAGATAGAAATAGAGACAGATAGATAGAGGAAAATGGAACACAAGTTTTGAACAGAGTGTAGTTGGTTATATCGTAGGCACAGATATTCTCATAATAAAAAAAACCAATATGATCCATTTAAGACTGATCGATTTAGCCATAATAAAAGAGATGGTATACAAGCGTACAGCCACAATCAAATATCCACAGACACTTTTTTCCCATCGTAGTAAATATCTTCGTAATAAAAAAACAAACATATATACATGATTTTGCAGCACCTCGTAATAATAATAATTGAGGGGGTTGAGTTGACGTAAGGTGTTGTTATGTGATGATAATATTTAGCTATAATACTGATTGTAGCAAATATCTTGGTAATAAAGAACAACACGTGTATGATTTTGCACCACCACATAATAATAATAATTGAGGGGGTTGAGTTGACGTAAGGTGTTGTTGTATGATGATAGTTTGATATGATACTGATTTATTTGCACAATGAAAGAAAGTGTGGGTGGTTATTTATTTGATTGTGGCTGTATACTTGGATACCACCTGAATTCAGAAGCAAGCGGTTGTTTCTGGACGACAGCCCACCCAAAGCCTTCATTGGTTGGTTCGAGAGTTGTGTGTGTAGCCTCATGATGAGTTGGGGTGAGCTGTCGTCCAGAAACTGCTTGGTAACTTGCTCCAGAATTCTGCTGGCTTCGATTCAGGTTGGCTGGAGACTGTGGTACACTCGTGATACATAATTTCTGACCAGAGTGTGAGGAGCAGAAAGCTTCGAATCGCCTGGTATTGCTCATTTCCCCCACCCAGTACACCTATAGAGGCTGAGTTCGAATGCAGGGTATGTGTGTGTGTGTGTGTGTGTGTTATTGTTCATTTCCCCACCCAGTACACCTATAGAGGCTGAGTTCGAATGCAGGGTATGTGTGTGTGTGTGCGTGTGTGCGTGTGTGTGTGTGTGTGTGTGTGTCGTTCGTCTCTGGTCAGGGATTACGTATCACAAGTGTACCAATGAGGGCGTCTGTTACCTGACACAGTTAGGGGGAAACAGTAGCCTTCCAACTTACCAACAAACATGAGAATATCTCTTGAAGTCAGTCAGTGTAAAAATTGGTGCCTTGATAATTGTAAAAAAGGAGTGTGAAGGTTATTTATTGGTTTTAAGGGGTGGTGTGGGAATAGGGGACAGGCTTGGTGGGGGGGTAGAAAGCCTGTCCCCTATTCCTGCACCACTCTAACTCCCCTCCAGCCTGTCCCCCTACTTCGGGATCCCCCCCCCCAAAAAAAAACCTAACCCTTCTCCAAGCCTGTCCCCCTCTTCCCCCCCCCCCCCCCCCAGCCTGTCCTTCTCTTTCCACACCCCCTTTATTTGTTAATTGTACAAAGGGAGGGAAAAGAAGAATGTGAAGTTTATATATTGGTTTGAGGGAAAAGAGGAATGTGAAGTTTATATATTGGTTTGAGGGAAAAGAGGAATGTGAAGTTTATGTCGTATTGGTTTGAGGGAAAAAAAGAGGAATGTGAAGTTTATATATTGGTTTGAGGGAAAAGAAAAATGTGAAGGTGTTGTCGTATTGGTTTCAGAGTTGGAGTCTGTGCCACATGGTAGTCGGGCCAGGCGTCTTGAGAGCGAGGCCCCAATGTGAGAGTGTAATGGAAGTGTTGTAGTCAGGTGGTGTAGGTGTGGGTGTGGACTCTTGGCTTGGGTCTGGACATGTGCCTAGATACAGTAGTGGTCCCAACTGCACTCGACCCACTACATCCTCACCCGCCCATTTGCTGTGGTACAACACCTGTAATGATAACACCAATGGGATTACGTCTCGAATGGATATGGAAAAAAAAAAACACACTCGCACGCACACACACACACACACACACACACACACACACACACACACACACATACACATTACTTCTGGAATGGATATGAAATAAAACACACACACACACACACACACACACACACACTCACACTCACACACACACACTCACGCTCACGCACACGCTCATGCACACGCTCATACACACGCACACACTCACACACACACACACACACATATATAGGGGTAATAGTACAGTATGTGACATTAGGCAGTATTCAAGAACATTCCTGGTGCATACGATGGCATGGTACCGATACAATGGCTCCATAGACAAACACTAGAGCCGTCGTATCGATACCACGCCATCGTCTACACCACAGATGTTCTTGCATACAGCCACAATCAAATATCCACCCACACTTTCCTTCCATCGTAGTAAGTATCTTGGTAATAAAGAACAACAACAGGTGTATGCTTTTACAGCACTTAATAATAATAATAATAATAATAATAATAATAATAATAATAATAATAATAATATCCACCCACACTTTCCCTCCATCGTAGTAATTATCTTGGTAATAAAGAACAACAACACGTGTATGAATTTGCAGCACCTCATAATAATAATAATAATAATTGAGGGGGTTGAGTTGACGTAAGGTGTTGTTGTATGATTGTATTTGATTCTTCCTTAATGGATTTGATTCCTTAATTACATGACCATTGGGGAATGAAATGAATTAGGCCCGTAGTTTAAAAAAAATTGAGGGCCCTTACTGGAGCTCTATGAATCTTCCAAAATAATCCAGGCCACTTCTAGAACCCTTCAATATTTCTAATTTAGGAATCTGTTGCTCGGAGTAGCTTGGATAATTCATGGAGCTCCAATAAGGGCCCTCAAATTTTTTTTAAACTAAGGGTGTTAAGCCTACCTTGACGATGAGTGTAGCATGTTGAACCGCTTCTCTCTGTACAGTAAACACGGAGCGAGTACGGATGACAGGGTCGTGGGTAACGGGTAGTCTGACAGGGGTGGAGGACTCCCTTGCTGTTCTCTCTCCTTTAACCCACAGTCCAACCCTACACACCACTACGACCTGATCTGTGAGTAATAACAAGGCAGGGGTACAGTTGCCTCCTCTCATAACTAGCACAGGAAGGGGTACAGTTGCCTCCACTCGTAACAAGCACAGGCAGGGGTACAGTTGTCTCCACTCGTAACTAGCACAGGCAGGGGTACAGTTGTCTCCACTCGTAACTAGCACAGGCAGGGGTACAGTTGTCTCCACTCGTAACAAGCACAGGCAGGGGTACAGTTGCCTCCACTCGTAACAAGCACAGGCAGGGGTACAGTTGTCTCCACTCGTAACAAGCACAGGCAGGGGTACAGTTGCCTCCACTCGTAACAAGCACATCATCCATCCAGTGCATAATAATAGCAATTGATGTGTTTAATTGTACCAGAATATTTATTTATACTTAAACACCCAGAAAGGTACAGCTGCGGTCACAATAATCATCCATATAGGGGTTACTCACATAAGAGTTTGACAGCTTCCCAATTTTTTTTTTTTTTTTTTTTAGCTTATAGACATTCCATTAAATAGGTTAACTACCATCTTTTAATTTATTACAAGCAGCTACACACTACTTAAAACAATAACACACACACACACTACTTAAAACAATAACACACACACACACACTACTTAAAACAATAACACACACACACACACACACACACACAGGTTAACTACCATCTTTTAATTTAATACAAACAGCTACACACTACTTAAAACAATAACATCTTATATGAACGTGAAAACATTAGACAGTAAATTGTTTGAGATACACATATGTGGATGATTATTATTGACCACGAGTGTATATCCGTCATTTCTGAATTAAATTTGTATTGCAAAATCAATATTAGCTATTACATATATACGTAGGTGGAAATGTAGCCAACTTATGCTGCCGACTGTACAGTATATACAACATAGACTGTACTAACAAACAACATAGCCTGTACTAACAACAACACAGCCTGTACTAACAACAACACAGCCTGTACTAACAAACAAGATAGCCTGTACTAACAACATAGCCTGTACTAGGAAGATAGTCTTACCTACTAACCAGATAGTCTGTATTAATAAGATAACCTATATTAACAAGATAGCCTGTACTAACAAGACACAACCTGTACTAACAAACAACACAGCCTGTACTAACAACATAACCTGTATTAACATGATAGTACAGGCTATCTGGTTAGTACAGGCTAACCACATAGCGTGTACTAACAACAACACAGCCTGTACTAACAACAACACAGCCTGTACTAACAAACAACACAGCCTGTAACAACAACACAGCCTGTACTAACAAACAAGATAGCCTGTACTAACAACACAGCCTGTACTAACAATATAGCCTTACCTCTTAGCCTGGCTGGTGTGGCTCTGGCTAGTACTCGTGGGTGATGAGGTCTGAGGTGTTTGGCTCTGAGCACCTCCAGAGTAATGGTAATCTCTCCCCTAGATGACCCAACGCTGGCCTCACTGGCATATGTGTAGTCACAACGCAAACTCAACTCCACCAGGCCAAGGTCGTCACTCAACTGTAAACACCAATTTATTAAAGTCTTCACTAATTTATTAAAGTCTTCATTCAACTGTAAACACCAATTTATTAAAGTCTACACTCAACTGTAAACACCAATTTATTAAAGTCTTCACTCAACTGTAACACCAATTTATTAAAGTCTACATTCAACTGTAAACACCAATTTATTAAAGTCTTCATTCAACTGTAAACACCAATTTATTAAAGTCTACACTCAACTGTAAACACCAATTTATTAAAGTCTTCACTCAACTGTAAACACCAATTTATTAGTCTACACTCAACTGTAAACACCAATTTATTAAAGTCTTCACTCAACTGTAAACACCAATTTATTAAAGTCTTCACTCAACTGTAAACACCAATTTATTAAAGTCTTTATTCAACTGTAAACACCAATTTATTAAAGTCTTCACTCAACTGTAACACCAATTTATTAAAGTCTTCATTCAACTGTAAACACCAATTTATTAAAGTTTTCATTCAACTGTAAACACCAATTTATTAAAGTCTTCACTCAACTGTAAACACCAATTTATTAAAGTCTTCATTCAACTGTAAACACCAATTTATTAAAGTTTTCACTCAACTGTAAACACCAATTTATTAAAGTCTTCATTCAACTGTAAACACCAATTTATTAAAGTTTTCACTCAACTGTAAACACCAATTTATTAAAGTCTTCACTCAACTGTAAACACCAATTTATTAAAGTCTTCACTCAACTGTAAACACCAATTTATTAAAGTCTTCACTCAACTGTAAACACCAATTTATTAAAGTTTTCATTCAACTGTAAACACCAATTTATTAAAGTCTTCACTCAACTGTAAACACCAATTTATTAAAGTCTTCATTCAACTGTAAACACCAATTTATTAAAGTCTTCACTCAACTGTAAACACCAATTTATTAAAGTCTTCATTCAACTGTAAACACCAATTTATTAAAGTCTTCACTCAACTGTAAACACCAATTTATTAAAGTCTTCATTCAACTGTAAACACCAATTTATTAAAGTCTTCATTCAACTGTAAACACCAATTTATTAAAGTCTTCACTCAACTGTAAACACCAATTTATTAAAGGCTAAATACCAGACGGACCATGCAAGGATCGATATTCTTCTATACAACTTTAAGGCACTATACCTGTGTGTGGTGACTGGCAGGGAGGAGGAGGAGGAAGAGGAAGAAGAAGAGGAAGAGGAGGAGGAGGAGGAGGAGGAGGAGGAGGAGGAGGAGGAGGAGGAGGAGGAGGAGGAGGAGGAGGAGGAGGAGGAAACAGGAGTATCAGGTATAGGTGTGAGTACATACAACTTTAATATACCTGTGTGTGGTGTCGTAGTGGTAGAGTGACTGGCAGGGAGGAGGTGGAGGGAGTGTGAGTATCAGGTATAGGTGTGAGAGCAGTACCAATAGCAGCGTGGCGCCACATTCGTCCACACACCCACACTGACACCTTCACCAACGATCTCTTCTTTATCTTGGCTTCCCTCGGACTTTTCACAATCGTTTCCATCTGATGAGAAACAACAAAGATATATATTATAATTATCTACGAACGGTATTCACAACACTTTATATATATATATATATATATATATATATATATATATATATATATATATATATATATATATATATATATATTTATTTATTTATTTATTTATTTATTTATTTATTCCGACAGTGTTAGAACATTACAAATCAAAACAATAACAAACTCCCACTCACCTTGACATTAACTTTAGGTCCGTGTGCATTGGGTAGAGAGAGAGAGAGAGAGAGAGAGAGAGAGAGAGAGAGAGAGAGAGAGAGAGAGCCTAAGTCCAGTGTCAGAACATTACACATCAAAACAACAACACAAAACTCCCACTCACCTTGACATTAACTTTAGGCCCGTGTGCATTGGGTAGTGCCAGCCAACGTGACCTTCCCCCACCAGGCTCCAGACTCACTTCAACCATCAGTCCACCAGAACCACCCACCCAAGGCAGTCCTGTTAGTCCCAGCACACCCACACGCAACCTGTATACACACACACACACACAGGGAGATAATTAAGTTACATTGGAACAGACAGAGAGAGAATTAAGTTATATTGGAACACACACACACGCAGCCTGTACACACACACACACACACACACACACAGGGAGGGACAGAGAGAGAAATGTTAGTGTGTTAATATGGTATAACTAAATTGAAACACACACACACACACACACACACACAACGCAGCATGTACACACACAGGGAGAATTAAGTTACATTGGAACACACACACACATACACGCAGCTCGTACACATACACACACACACGCAGCCTGTACACACACACACACACACAGGGAGAGAATTAAGTTACATTGGAACACACACACACATACACACGCAACCTGTACACACACACACACACACACACACCCACACCCACCCACACAGAAAGTAATTTATTACATGATACAAATACACCTGTACATAAAACGGTATTATTGTATGTGTAACAATAACATGGTATAAAATTAATACACCCAGAGAGAGAGAGAGAGAGGTCTATATACAGAGATCCTACTGTAACTAACCATCACGAGAGAGAGAGAGAGAGGTCTATATACAGAGCTCCTACTGTAACTAACCATCATGAGAGAGAGAGGTCTATATACAGAGCTCCTACTGTAACTAACCATCATGAAACAGACAGAGAGAGAGAGAGATTTATACAGAGCTCCTACTGTAACTAACCATCATGAGAGAGAGAGAGAGATTTATACAGAGCTCCTACTGTAACTAACCATCATGAGAGAGAGAGAGAGGTCTATATACAGAGCTCCTACTGTAACTAACCATCGTGCTTGCCATCCCAATATATTAATGGTCACAGCACCATAACACTCGTGTGCTGGGTGGTGGAGGTGGCCAGTCAGTCCCCTCACACACTCCACCTCAGGTTCATCTTCTTCCTCACACACCTCACTATCACACCCGTCTGTATAATATATAAAGAAAATATTAATAGTTGTGAATATAATTTTACACATCTTATTCTTACACCCTTCAAGAAAATATTAATTGTTGTGAATATAATTTTACACATCTTATTCTTACACCCTTCTTTCTACACATCAGTCAACACAATGTATGATTTTGCAACACATGATTATAATTGAGGGGGTTGAGTTGACGTAAGGTGTTGTTGTTGTAGGATTATATTTTGATATGATACTGATGTATTATTTGCACGAAGGAAAGTGTCAGTGGTTATTTGATTGTGGCTGTACATGTATAGAATAATAAGTACACGTTTTATAAGGTTAAACGTGTTTCGTAAGGTCACTGACTCGAGAAAGACAGAGAGGGGGAGAGGGGAAGGTTCCAAAACATCATTTATCAACCTCGAGGGGAACAGGACAAGACAAACAGCCACAGGGTATGAGAAACAAGTGTTGTGAATAATACGTGTTGTACTAATAGTGAATACAACGATGATCAGGAATGGATAATAATATATAGCAGTAAGAATAACCCAGCCCAGTACAGTCTCTCAATAATAATTAGTAATAGTAAAGTCTTAGGCCCGTAGTTTTAAAACATTTGAGGGCCCTTACTGGAGCTCTATGAACCCTCCAAATAATCCAGGCCACAAAACGCTTTTGTGTTTCGAATAGGGAATCTGTTGCCTGGAGTAGTTTGGAGGGTTCATAGAGCACCAGTAAGGGCCCTCAATTTTTTTTAAACTACGGGTGTAACTTAGTATTTATCGTGGTTTAGCTGTATAGAGATAAACAGTTCAAGTAGAGTAACGGGAATAAGTGTGAATATGAACGTAGAAGTTTAAAGGGATAAGCAGGAGTGGCACTGAAAGATGGAGAATCTGCTCTAATGTGTGTCGTGTCATATACATAAGCTAATGCATGTGTTGCATGAAGACGAGTTGTATGTACAGTTGCCAAAAAAGGTATTACGACAACTATTGATAGAATTTTAACCATAGTAAGATCCACAGCTATTTGTATGGACTATAAGCATGTATAACAGAAGGAAATATACATATCCTTTTATAATACATACTTATAATCCCTACAAACAACTATGGACATTAATATATTTAATGTTTTATCAATAGTTGTCGCAATAATATTTTTGGCAACTGTACAGCCACAATCAAAATAATTAATATCCACCGACACTTTCCTTCCATCGTAGTAAATATCTTGGTAATAACGAACAACACGTGTATGATTGATTTTGCAGCACCTCATAATAATAATAATAATAATAATAATAATAATAATAATAATAATAATAATTGAGGGGGTTGAGTTGACGTAAGGTGTTGTTGTTGTATGATTATAGTTTGATATGATACAGATTTATTTACACGATGGAAGGAAGGAAAGTGTCGGTGGATATTTGATTGTGGCTGTACATTGAAGCACCTTGATTCCTCCTAACTATGCCAGGAGACAGGACCAGATTAGCAAAAATAATGACTGCCTGTTGCCTGAAATAAATTGGAGGAATAATTTGCTCCAGATTTAT
>JAWZYT010002090.1:65000-70000 GCA_034508575.1 Petrolisthes manimaculis | reverse complement strand
GGAAGTGAAGCAAACTTATGCCGCCTACTGTACACTCATGATACGTAATCCCTGACCAGAGACGTACGGCGGGAACCACACACACACACACACACACACACACACACACACACACACATACCCTGCATTCGAACACATCAGCCTCTATAGGTGTACTGGGTGGGGAAATGAACAATACCAGGCGATTTGTCGAAGCTTTCTGCTCCTCACACTCACACACACACACACACACACCTATATGGAAGGAGCTTGTTTCTTTAATTAAGGGTTTTGGCGCTCCTTCGCTCCCTATCCACCCACAAATATCCACCCACACTTTCCTTCCATCGTAGTAAATATCTTGGTAATAAAGAACAACACGTGTATGATTTTGCAGCACCTCATAATAATAATAATAATAATAATAATAAAAATAATAATAATAATAATAATAATAATAATAATAATAATAATAATAATAATCATAATAATCATAATAATAATAATAATAACAATAATAACAATGACAATAACAATAACAATAACAATAATAATAATAACAATAACAATAACAATAACAATAATAACAATAATAACAATAATAATAATAATAATAATAACAATAATAATAACAATAATAACAATAATAACAATAATAATAATAATAATAATAATAACAATAACAATAATAATAATAATAATCATAATAATAATAACAATAACAATAACAATAACAATAATAATAATAATAATATTTGGATGATTTCAGCTGTTCACTCACCGCGATATTTTCCTATGCGTGATCACTGAAGAAGGAAGGAGTGGATACTGAGGATGAACATACCAACAACAACACAATGATCTCAGTAGGGTAGACAGACACCTACTACTACTACTACTACTGGTGCTGCTGTTGTTATTCCCTCTCTCCTCCTCCTCCTCCACCTCACCCCACGTCTCATTCTTCCTCTTGTTGTTGCTGTTGCTGTTGTAGTCTTCAGTATCGTCAAAGGGACAGTAGTCTTGTTTTGTGAATGTAGCCTTCCTCTCAGATATCATTTTACAACACCAACAACACCAGCATGTAGGAAAGCCATGCACTTGTTTGTATATATATAAAAAATAATTATATTCCCGATTCGTGCGTTACAAAATTGATTATTGATTGTATGTAACTCTCTCTATAGCATTGCATAACTGTATTCACTTGTTTGTTTGTTTGTGTGTGTTTGTTTTCCTCGTGGCTGTATATCACTTTCTTAATTAACACTGTAAAGCCATTGTCTGAACTTGTGTGTAGTTTTCAAAGCAAGTTCTGTTCTTTAACATTGTAGTCGTATTTTATTTACTGTTACTTTTGCCTGCTTTCAGCGTTCACTTGTACAGTTGCCAAAAAAGGAACTGCGACAACTATTGATACAACATTAAATATATTAATGTCCATAGTTGTTTGTAGGGATTATAAGTATGTATTACAGAAGGATATGTATATTTTCTTCTGTTATACATGCTATATTATAAGTATGTATTACAGAAGGATATGTATATTTCCTTCTGTTATGCAACTGTACACTGTAATATGTAGTTCCTGCACTCGACAATTCAAACTCGCATCTATTTCAACTTTCCAATGTCAATCAAGCTTATATTATTTACATTATTCCATTCTAAAACGACGTTATTTTCGACACTCGAGAAATAATATTAATCGAATATATATAAAAAACAGTTTCACTAGAAAATAACATTAGTGTGTTAGTGATAGAACAATGTAATCACTCGAGAAAAAAAAAATAGAATGAAAAAAAAAAGTTGGAATAAAAAAAAATAATATTATTTCGTTCCACTCGAGAAATAATATTAATCGAATATAGGCCTATATAAAAAAAAGTTTCACTAGAAAAAAATAACATTAGTGTGTTAGTGAAGGAACGATGTAATCACTCGAGAAAAAAAAATAGAATGAAAAAAAAAGTTGGAATAAAAAATAAAATAATATTAGTTGATTCCACGCACGACACACGATGCTGTCTGTACTTTGGTAGTGAGGTTTGGGAATGAACTGAGCTGCATCTACTGTACACAACCACCACCACCACCACTATCATCCCATTCCACCCTCACCTCACTACACCACCGTCCATGCATGACTCATTCACACACACACACTGACACACACACACTGACACACACACACATACATCTTCTCAGTTCTTACTTTTTTATTTACGTATAGTCAATACAAGCTAAGCACCACTTCAGCCTTCCTTGTATGTTAACGTATTCCCCATATGTAAATAATGAGTATCTATTCGTTCTATTACACAGTTAATACATACAGATGATAATAATGATAAAACTAGTAGCCTAACACAGCTATTCCTCTCTCTCTGTTCTAACATGGAGAAAACTGAAGCCAATGCCAGTGCTGTGAGTTTAGACACTGTTATATCTCCTCTCTCTCTCTCTCTCTCTCTCTCTCTCTCTCTCTCTCTGTTCTAACGCAACACTGAAGACGCTGTTACACCTCCTCCTCCTCCTCCTCCTCTCTCTCTCTCTCTCTCTCTCTCTCTCTCTGTTCTAACACAACATTGAAGACGCTGTTACACCTCCTCCTCCTCCTCCTCTCTCTCTCTCTCTCTCTCTCTCTCTCTCTCTGTTCTAACACCACACTGAAGCCAATGCCAGTGGTGTGATTTTAGACGCTGTTACACCTCCTCCTCCTCCTCTCTCTCTCTCTCTCTCTCTCTCTCTGTGTTCTAACACCACACTGAAGCCAATGCCAGTGCTGTGAGTTTAGACACTGTTACACCTGTGCCATCTACGTCATCCCACCACCTGTATCAACCTTACACAACCTTACACAACCCTTACACAAACCTACTACTATATGAATTGAGAACTATGCGGGCCAGGGGAGATAAAGAGAAGCACATTCTAATATATAACTACGATATAATATTACAGTATCTACAATTACGAAGAATTTGCACTAAATATTATTATTATTATTATTATGTCTGTCTGTAGATTTGTTTGTTATTCACTGTAATGCAAAATATTTTTCAAAGAGGCATTACGTTACAATTAAGAAGAATTTGCACAAAATATCATTATTATTATTAATATGTCTGTTGATTTGTTTGTTATTCACTGTAATGTAATGCAAAATAAATATCTTTCAACGCACCACAACACTTTTTCTCTTTCTGTTGTCAGTTTAGTTCTAGTCACAAGTGTGTATGATGTAATATCTCTCGTGTCTCTCCACAGATACAGTCTCGGTCAAAATAATTACACTCGCAATCCAAAATATTTATATCCAGGCTTGCTTCGACTAACCTGATCGAGTACTAAACGAACCCAAGCAAATATGAAACTGGATAAGCGTTGTAAAGTCGTGGTCTAATGTACTGCAACATCTTCCAATGAGATGGCTTCGAAAAATGATCCGAAACTATAGCTGTTGGTGTGTGCAATTTTGGTTCATAAAATTAACTTAAATAGCTCGCTTTTATTCACCAGGTTGCAGTACATTAGACCATGATTTTACACTTGATTCACTAGTACAGTCGTGGTCAAATATAATCATCCATATAGTGGTAACTCACGTAAGATTTTGACAGCTTCCCTCTGTTCCTTAGCTGATAAACTTTCCAATAAATAGGTTAACTACCATCGTTTAATTTAATACAAGCAGCTACACACTACTTAAAACAACAACATACACACACACACACAGGTTAACTACTATCTTTTAATTTACTACAAGCAGCGACACAGTACTTAAAACAACAACAACACACACACACACACAGGTTAACTACTATCTTTTAATTTACTACAAGCAGCGACACACTATTTATATATTAACGTGTCTGGGTTAGATTGGTTAGGGATTGTAAATAAATGAAGTGATGTAATTATTAACAGCAACACAAAGTTAAAAATTATGGTATTGATATTAGTTAAAAGAGGGACCATAATCATAGCAATAAACCTAGTGACAATAATTATAAACTTTATGACGGCAGTGATAATAAAAACAAAGGAAGAATTTACGGTATAATTATGGGGAATTAAATAATGGCGTTGCTAAAGGTGTAAGAAATTTGATAATGGATAGAAAAATAATATTCTTTATGATATCAGTTTGGTTAAGTGGGTGTGGGAGTAGGGGACAGGCTTGGGGGTGGGTGGGGTGGGGTGCGGGAATAGGGGGACAGGCTTGGGGTGCGTAGAAAGCCTGTCCCCTATTCCCACACCCTCCTAACCACCCCACCAAACCTATCTCCCTATTCTTGTTAATGAAATAAATCAGTATCATATCAAATATAATCATACAACAACAACAACACCTTACGTCAACTCAACCCCTTCAATTATTATTATTATTATTATTATTATTATTATTATTATGAGGTGCTGCAAAATCATACACGTGTTGTTGTTCTTTATTACCAAGATATTATTTACTACGATGGAAAGAAAGTGTGGGTGGATATTATTATTATCATTATTATTATTATTATTATTATTATTATTATTAGGTGCTGCAAAATCATACACGTGTTGTTGTTCTTTATTACCAAGATATTTACTACGATGGAAGGAAAGTGTGGGTGGATAATATTTTGATTGTGGCTGTACATTGCCAGTAGTCTGATGTTCAATGAGTCAACAGTGTGTAAAACTATAATGTCTTAGTCCACCATATTATAATATCAAAGAAAACTATAAGGAATATATGTGAGAGAATGCTATATTTTAACGGTAACTTCACTATTAATTCAATTCTTCTATTTTTCAGTCCTAGGCAAGACACACTAACACCCGTAGTTTAAATAAATTTGAGGGCCCTTACTGGAGCTCTATGAACCCTCCAAAATAATCCAGGCCACAGAACCCTTCAGTTACGGGTGTAACTTAACTCTGCTATAATTATAATATATTACTACAACAACAACAACTACTTCACGCTCAACAACAACAACAACAACAGTAAGGGCCCTCAATTTTTT
>JAWZYT010002090.1:32500-60000 GCA_034508575.1 Petrolisthes manimaculis | reverse complement strand
TAATAATAATATTATTAATAATAATAATAATAATAATAATAATAATAATAATAATAATAATAATAATTATTGAGGGGGTTGAGTTGACGTAAGTAAGGTGTTGTTGTATGATTATATTTTGATATGATACTGATTTATTTATTCGTACGATGGAAGGAAAGTGTCGGTGGATATTATAGTGATGGTAGTGGCTGTACAGTCCTGGTCTAATGTACTGCAACACCTTCCAATGAGATGGCTTCGAAAAATGATCCGAAACTATAGCTGTTGGTGTGTGCAATTTTGGTTCATAAAATTAACTCAAATAGCTCGCTTTTATTCACCAGGTTGCAGTACATTAGACCAGGACTTTACAAACCCAATTTTTTTACCTTCGCAACTCTCTCATAACTATAGTCGAGTTGGGTTGACTAAGGCAGGCGGAATCTTGTACCCAAACAGTTCCAAATCGAGTCTATACTTCTTGATGACATTGGCCAAGAGACGAGGAGGCAGTTGGAGGTAATACTTGACATAGGCTGGGTCCAAGGTGAGGTGGTCGGTTGTAGATCGTGTTGTTCTTGTATCATCAGTTGTTTTCTCTCCTTTCCTAAATAATATAAAGTATAGTGTGTTAATTAAGAGTGTGTGGGAATAGGGGGACAGGCTTGGGGTGGTTTTGGGGGGTGCAGGTGTAGGGGGACAGGTTTGGGGGTTTTGTGGGGTGCAAGAGTAGGGGGACAGGCTTGGGTTTTTTTGGGGGGTGCAGGAGTAGGGGGACAGGCTTGGGGGATGTTTTGGGTGGTGCAGGAGTAGGGGGACAGGTTTGGGGGGGTTTGGGGGGTGCAGGAGTAGGGGGACAGGCTTGGGAGATGTTTTGGGGGGTGCAGGAGTAGGGGGACAGGCTTGTTTTTTTTTGTGGGGTGCAGGAGTAGGGGGACAGGCTTGGGGGGGTGGGTTGGGGGGTGCAAGAGTAGGGGGACAGTCTTGTGGGGGTTCTGGTAACAATGTCAGTGATAAATACGTTAGTACCAGACAAAATGTATTCTTTATTACATAATGATAACTGATATTGGGTGACGTCGACCAACCACAGACACTGAAATAAAAATTATCCTTCAATATTATTCATAAATACTTTCTTTCATTGATGTGTTTACTTTTGGGGGGATGTTGCCAGAAGACGCCAACAGTGTTCACATACATTATTCCCCAACTGTACACCTACGGAAGGGAGTTTTTTTTCCCTCATGCATGGGATCCCTGGTACAGACACAATCAAATATCCACCCACACTTACTGGAGCTCTATGAACCCTCCAAATAATCCAGGCCACAGAACCCTTCAGTGTTACGAATAGGGAATCTGTTGCCTGGAGTAGTTTGGAGAATTCATAGAGCTCCAGTAAGGGCCCTCAAATTGTTTTAAAACAACGGATGTTTGTTATACTTCTTTACTTACTGGTTGTTACGTTGGTGAATGTTGATGACTCGAGTGATGTTAAGTTTCACTGCAAGGAAGGCCAGATCTTCACTAAACGTCTCCAGCTTAAGGATATAGTGGTAAGAGAGGCTACACGGAGAGCAGATCTCAGCCATGGATCTCCAGTGTGTATTGGTGGGTCGAGTATACAACGCAAACTGTAGGAACTCTGCGAAGGTGAATTGAATAGGTGTTTTCTTACTCTTCCCCAGTGCCTTGAGAGCCGGTCGCCAGAACACCCTGTAAGAGACACCATTCCTTTAATAGGATTTTTGCTTTTTTTTTTTTTTTACATCAACTTGAATGGATACTTCGTTCAATATTTTTTTTTTTACATCAACATGAATGGATACTACGTTCAATATATTTTTTTTTATATCAACTTGAATGGATACTTCGTTCAATATATATTTTTTTTACATCAACTTGAATGGATACTTCGTTCAATATTTTTTTTTTTACATCAACTTGAATGGAAACTTTGTTCAATATTTTTTTTTTTACATCAACTTGAATGGATACTTCGTTCAATATTTTTTTTTTTACATCAACTTGAATGGATACTTCGTTCAATATTTTTTTTTTTACATCAACTTGAATGGATACTTCGTTCAATATTTTTTTTTTTACATCAACTTGAATGGATACTTTGTTCAATATATATTTTTTTTACTTTAACTTGAATGGATACTACGTTCAATATATATATTTTTTTTACATCAACTTGAATGGATACTTCGTTCAATATTTTTTTTTTTACATCAACTTGAATGGATACTTCGTTCAATATTTTTTTTTTTACATCATGGATACTTCGTTCAATATTTTTTTTTTTTACATCAACTTGAATGGATACTACGTTCAATATGTTTTTTTTACTTTAACATGAATGGATACTTCGTTCAATATTTTTTTTTTTTTACCTTTAAACATGAGTGGTGTGAGTTCTTACCTATACTTCGTTCAATATATTTTTTTTTTATCTTATCATGAATAGAGAGAAATATTATAGATAGTTTATTTAATATAATTTTTGCTTTTTTTTTTACATCAACATGAATGGATACTTCGTTCAATATGTTTTTTTTTTTACTTTAAACATGAGTGGTGTGAGTTCTTACCTATACTTTGAGGGATGCATTGCTTTTACCAATGTGTTTCCACCACCAAACTTGTCCCTGAAGGCGGAGACGAGACGCGACAGTGGATGCCTCACCGTCATTATAGTTACTGAAGAATGGACTCTACGCCTCAGTTGTTTTATACCCAAGAGAACCCTAATATGTAAAGAAAGAATTGAAACTTAAACTTAAACTTAAAAAAGCGTGTTGCATTGAGCTCCTGTTAATTAAATGGTTTGTAAAGTCCTGGTTTAATGTACTGCAACACCTTCCAATGAGATGGCTTCGAAAAATGATCCGAAACTATAGCTGTTGGTGTGTGTAATTTTGGTTCATAAAATTAATTCAAATAGCTCGCTTTTATTCACCAGGTTGCAGTACATTGCTTTTCATACATACATTATCTTCCCTTCCCTATTATACATACACTCGTGGTCAATAATAATCATCCACATATGGGTGTCTCAAACAATTTACTGTCTAATGTTTTCACGTTCATATATGATGTTATTGTTTTAAGTAGTGTGTAGCTGCTTGTATTAAATTAAAAGATGGTAGTTAACGTGTGTGTGTGTGTGTTATTGTTTTAAGTAGTGTGTAGCTGCTTGTATTAAATTAAAAGATGGTAGTTAACCTGTGTGTGTGTGTGTTATTGTTTTAAGTAGTGTGTAGCTGTTTGTATTAAATTAAAAGATGGTAGTTAATCTATTTATTGGAAAGTTTATCATCTAAGGAACAGAGGGAAGCTGTCAAACTCTTACGTGAGTTACCCCTATATGGATGATTATATTTGACCACGACTGTACATACACTGTCATCTCTTACTCATCATACATATACAGTCGTGGTCAATAATAATCATCCATATAGGGGTAACTCACGTAAGATTTTAACATATGTGAACATGAAAACATTAGACAGTAAATTGTTAAAGTTACCCACATGTGGATGATTATTATTGACCACCACTGTACATTCTTGTAATATCGTATCAAAAATCCATTCCTTTTCTCTCACCGGGCTTTTATCTTATTATCTTTTATCTTCTATTACTCATCATGCATATATATTCTTGTAATATCGTATCAAAAAACAATACCTTTTCTCTCACCGGGCTTTTATCTTATTATCTTTTATCTTCTATTACTCATCATGCATATATATTCTTGTAATATCGTATCAAAAAATCCATTCCTTTTCTCTCACCGAGCTTTTATCTTATTTTTCCAGAAGATGGTGTGCAAGTTGGTCACGTTGGGATAGATACCACGAAGGTGCATCAGGTGAGTGAGCCATGTCGATGATGCTACCTGAAACACACACGATAAACTTTTAGGGTGTGTGTGTGGGAATAGGGGGGACAGGCTTGGGGGGGGACTGGGGGTGCGGGAATAGGGGGACAGGCTTGGGGGGGAAATGGGGGGTGCGGGAATAGGGGGACAGGCTTGGGGGGGGGACTGGGGGTGCGGGAATAGGGGGACAGGCTTGGGGGGGTAGAAAGCTTGTAACCTATTCCCGCACCCCCCAAACCTCCCCAAACCCCACCCAACCCTGTCCCCCTACTCCTGCACCCCCCCAAAACCCCCAAGCCTGTCCCCTACTCCCAGAATATTGGAGATAAACGAGTCCTTCATATATTGCCACGAAACACCAAATATATAATAGAAGGAGCTTGTTTCGTGGCATAGTCAGGAGGAATCAGAAGCCTCAAATGCCCATACACGATCACAGGGTCCTATAGGGGGAAAAATATTACAGTGTTGGTAAAATCTGGAGTAATTAATTAACTGGTTCCTTCAAACTATTCCAAGCATGAGAACACCATTATTTTTGCTCTTCTGGTCGTGTTTTCTAGCATACTTTTTTTTTAGGAATCAAGGCACTTTAATTACAGTTGCCCAAACAGGTATTGCGACAACTATTGATAGAACTTTAACCCTAGTAATATCCACAACTATTTGTATATGGACTATAAGCATGTATAACAGAAGGAAATATACATATCCTTCTGTAATACATACTTATAATATAGCATGTATAACAGAAGGAAATATACATATCCTTCTGTAATACATACTTATAATCCCTACAAACAACTATGGACATCAATATATTTAATGTTGTATCAATAGTTGTCGCAATACCTTCTTTGGCAACTGTACATGTTGGGGCCAATTGTAATCTCACTTACTGTAGATATAAAGGGTGTCAGAGTGGCCAAACATTATCGAAACAACTAAACTAACCTAACCTAACCTAACCTAACCTAACCTAACCAAACATTATCGAAACAACTAAACTAACCTAACTAACTTAACCTAACTAACCTAACTAACCTAACATAACCTAACCTAGCCTTATCGAAACTAACCTAACCTAACCTAACCTAACCTAACCTAACCTAACCTTATCGAAACAACTAAACTAACCTAACCTAACCTAATCTATCCTAACTAACCTAACCTAACCAAACCTAATCGAAACAACTAACTTAACCTAACTAACCTAACCTAATATTATCGAAACAACTAACCTAACCTAACTAACCTAACCTAACCTAACCAAACATTATCGAAACAACTATTCATATTCATTGAAGGAAACATTTTCATAAGCAAGCAAGCAAGAGTTGTGAATATTTTATAACTAAATAGCCTTTGACACTTAGACTCTCTACTCTACCACAGGTGTTCACTTGTAAATGAGTTCTGTCATGGCCCCAGACCAGATATCATAAGGTATAAGGTATAAGGTTAAAGGTATATCGTACAGTTGGACACATGAATGGTTGGTACAGCCCAAGTGAAAGATCGATGGTCAATTTCTCCCAATATTATTATCAAGTTCCTTAGTGCCAAATAGGAGACATCAGGGGCAGATGTCAGTATTGAGGATGGTGTGTGTGTGTGTGTGTGTGTGTGTGTGTGTGTGTGTGTGTGTGTTCCTTAGTGCCAAATAGGAGACATCAGGGGCAGAAGTCAGTATTGAGGATGGTGTGTGTGTGTGTGTGTGTGTGTGTGTGTGTGTGTGTTCCATAGTGCCAAATAGGAGACATCAGGGGCAGAAGTCAGTATTGAGGATGGTGTGTGTGTGTGTGTGTGTGTGTGTGTGTGTGTTCCTTAGTGCCAAATAGGAGACATCAGGGGCAGAAGTCAGTATTGAGGATGGTGTGTGTGTGTGTGTGTGTGTGTGTGTGTGTGTGTGTGTGTGTGTGTGTGTGTGTGTGTTCCTTAGTGCCAAATAGGAGACATCAGGGGCAGAAGTCAGTATTGAGGATGGTGTGTGTGTGTGTGTGTGTGTGTGTGTGTGTGTGTGTGTGTGTGTGTGTTCCTTAGTGCCAAATAGGAGACATCAGGGGCAGAAGTCAGTATTGAGGATGGTGTGTGTGTGTGTGTGTGTGTGTGTGTGTGTGTGTGTGTGTGTGTGTGTGTTCTTTAGTGCCAAATAGGAGACATCAGGGGCAGAAGTCAGTATTGAGGATGGTGTGTGTGTGTGTGTGTGTGTGTGTGTGTGTGTGTGTGTGTGTTCCTTAGTGCCAAATAGGAGACACCAGGGGCAGAAGTCAGTATTGAGGATGGTGTGTGTGTGTGTGTGTGTGTGTGTGTTCCTACTCCCACACCCACTTAAGAGACAAAACATTGCTCTACTTTATGACACTGACAAACCTATTATTATGTTACTCTACCTTGGGTGTTTTTTTATTTTTATTTATTAATTTATTATATTTTTTTATTAATTAATCAATAGGCAGGCAACAATACATATATAAGGGTAGGAGGAACCCATGAGAAACTAAATTACTACACACAAACACACACACATACACACACACACACACAAACAAACAGACACATACACACACACACACACACACACACACACACACACACGCATTCACTTGTGTTCATTCCCATATTTATCATTAGTGTTTTAGTGTAACATGTACATTTTCAGCCTCCCAGCTGCTACTATTTAATAAACCGATTATTATTATTATTATTATTATTATTATTATTATGGGCGTAACACAAACGAGAAAGTTGTGCTTAGGTGCATAATAACACACACACACACACATAAACAAACACAAATACACATACACACATCATACCTTGGGCGTAACACAAACGAGAAAGTTGTGCTTAGGTGTATAATAGATCCAGTCCCTGAGAGTGTTGGGTAATGTCCAGTGACCTTTGCCACGACACACATACTTCACTCTGGCTTGGCGCTGTCTGAACCTTTCTGCCAATGCTTCCTGGTTAAGATTGGGACTGTGTTGTTGTTGGTGTTGGTGTTGGTGGCTGCTGAAGGGAAGCTCTCGATTGACTGTGTGGGTCCTGTTGATTTGCTGGTATAGAGGAGTATTGGTATAGTCTGTGGAGCTCGTGTTGATGTGTTGGTATAGAGGAGTATTGGTATAGTCTGTGTAGGTCGTGTTGATTTGCTGGTATAGAGGAGTATTGGTATAGTTTGTGGAGGTCAGGAGGTAACTCAGGTTGTAAATTGGTGTGGTGATTGTCGAGGCAGTAGATGTAAAAACAGTATTGGATATTTCACCAGTAGACATTTTCCACTTTTTATCATTCATAGTTTGGCTACTAAATCTTGGTATCAAAGCAATGATGGCAGGGTCGCGTAGAGTGTAATTTGGATGTAACTGTGCCACGAAGGAGTTGAGTTTGTTGGCTATTGATGGTGCGAGGGAATATCTATGACTGGATAGCATGAAACACGTGTATACAGCAGCAAACACCAGAATGCTAACCAGAAAAGTTCTTACACTGACCACCATCATGACTGGTAGGCTACTGCAATTTTTTTATTTTTTTATTTATTGTTAACTTTTTTTATTGTTATTTTTTATTGTTAACTTAATTCAGTAATGTTTCTCTTTTTCTGACTTCAAAAATCCTTCGTATATTTAACCCCATCTATTTTTTCACATTTTTTTTTTTTATTGATAACTTAATTCAGTAATGTTTTTATCTTTCTGACTTCAAAAATCCATCGTATATTTAACCCCATCTATTTTTCACATTTTTTTTTTATTGGTAACTTAATTCAGTAATGTTTTTATCTCTGTCTAACTTCAAATATCCATCATATATTTAATTAACACCATCTAGTTTTTTCATAATGGGGTTTCAATATTCATTTTTTTTTTTAATTTTGGATATTGTAACTGCAATCTTTTTTTTTTTTTTTATTGTTAACTTAATTCAGTAATGTTTTTATCTTTCAAACTTCAAAAATCCATCGTATATTTAACCCCATCTATTTTTTCATAATGGGGTACCAATATTAATTTTTCTTAATTTTGGATACCGTAACTTTTTCTCTTCGAAGATAATAATATGTTCAGCAGCATGTTAAGAAAATCCTGCAGTGTCACTTTGTTAGAAAGATAATTTGCTATCTTTCTTTTCTTTAAAACACAGGAATTCGGGTTGAGATGGTTAGATTTATTATTATTATTCTCTATCTGTCTTTCTCTCTGAGGTTGTGTGAGGAAGAGGTATAGTAATAAATTTATCCTATTATCTCTCACTTCATTCTTAACTATCCCTCTTTTCTTTTTCTTTCCTTTCACTTTTCTCTCTATCACTTTTTTTCTGGCGCTATAGGACCTCGATGTTGCGACGCCTAATATCCATCAATCACTCACTCACTCACTTCATTCCCTCTTCACAAACAAGTAATAAGCAAACCAGAACAATTAAGTTACTAAACATTTAAAACAACACGTTATTTCACTTTCTCAATCACATCAAAAACAGTGATAGTTGCATTTTCCATTCGATGATAATTATTCTTGTTTTATAATTAACTCACTGCAGCCACAAACAAGGTCCACTCGTGATACGTAATTTCTGACCCGAGACGAACGGCAGGACACACACACACACACTCACACACACACACACACACACACACCCTGCATTCGAACACATCAGCCTCTATAGGTGTACTGGGTGGGAAAATGAGCAATAACACACACACACACACACACACACACACACACACACACACACACACACACACCCTGCATTCGAACACATCAGCCTCTATAGGTGTACTGGGTGGGGGGAAATGAACAATACCAGGCGATTCGAAGCTTTCTGCTCCTCACACTCTGGTCAGAAATTATGTATCACGAGTTTACAAGAACATCGGGACTATAGGGAAAATCTTATAATTACGAGGGTGTGGGAATATGGGGACAGGCTTGTGGGGGGGTTTGGGGGGGTGCAGGAGTAGGGGGACAGGCTTGGGGGGGTTAGGGGGGTGCATGGAATAGGGGACAGACTTTCTACCCACCCCAAGCCCGTTCCCCCTATTCCCGCATCCCCCTAACCCCCCTAAGCCTGTCTCCCCTATTCCTGCATCCCCTCAGTCCCCCCCCTCAAGTCTGTCCCCTTATACCCACACACCCTTAATTAAAAATATTTTAAAGAATCGATTTTTGTTTTGTTTTCAATCTTCGTCTGATAAGTAATTCTTGAAACACTACATACACTGTGCAGTACAGTCGGCGGCATAAGTCTTGTCGCC
The DNA here is from genome assembly GCA_034508575.1 of Petrolisthes manimaculis. NCBI lineage: Eukaryota > Metazoa > Arthropoda > Malacostraca > Decapoda > Porcellanidae > Petrolisthes > Petrolisthes manimaculis. The sequence goes on along the minus strand of JAWZYT010002090.1, from coordinate 50,863 downwards.
TCATCTGCTTCACCGAGACAGACAGTGTTCATGGACTCGAGAAATACGCACGTTTTCTACACCTAATATTTTCCAGCCTATGAACATCGCGTGCCTCGGTGAAGCAAATGTTGCTTGGAATAGTTTGGAAGAATCTTTTGCTCCAGATTTACCAACAAAAAATAGATTTCTCCCTTAAGGTGAGGAGGGCAGAGTTAATAATTATGAGGAGACTTGAATGTTGAGTACAGTTGCCTCCAGTCGTAGCGACCCCAGTCTCAGGTGTGTGTGGCGAAATGTGGCAGCACTGGGTTTGTTTACTCGTGGTCAGAGTCAGTGAATGGACTCGACTAACCCTAGCTATAGTCTCCAAATGGACACTATATAAGTAAAATTGTCTATCTAAAAATGCATACGTTTCCTACATCAAAACAAATACAACAAATACAACATATACTAGAATATATAACATATAAAACTCAATTTCCGTTGTTTGGCTAAAAAACCCGGTGTAGCGAGGTGCAGCTTGTGACAGGAAGGAAGGGAGAGGGTATGGGGAAATGGGGGATATGGGGAAATGGGGGGTATGGGGAAACGTGGGGATATGGGGATATGCGGGTTGGTTTTAAGTAGCGATGCTTCGAGACTTTTTATTCAGTGACTCTGACCACGTGTAAACAAACCCAGTGCTGCCACATTTCGCCACCTGTACCTGAATATTTTACACATAATAGAACATAATTATAAAGGGGGAAATTTTGTGTTGGTAAATCTGGAGCAATCGAATCCTCCAAACTATTCCAAGCAACACAACTCAACATCACTATTATCAAAGCACTTCAATGTACAGTTGGACACAGTAATGGGTGGTCGTGGTACAGCCCAGGTGGTGAAAGATACTTGTGTCCCATTTGAGTAACCACCAGTGTCTATTATCAGGTACTTGCTTTTTATTATTACCATCCTCAATACTGACTTCCTTCTGCCCCTGATGTCTCCTATTTGGCACTAAGGAACACACACACACACATACACCATCCTCAATACTGACTTCTGCCCCTGGTGTCTCCTATTTGGCACTAAGGAACACACACACACACACACCATCCTCAATACTGACGTCTATTTGGCACTAAGGAATTTGATATTGGGAGAAATTGACCATCTTTCACTTGGGCTGTATCACCCATTCATGTGTCCAACTGTACCAAAAGAGAATTACCATCATAAAAGGGCAGAGTGTGTGTGTGTGTTTGGGGGTGTGTGAGAGAGAACCACAGGTGTGTGTACGTGCTCTTGATAAGGTGGGTGAATGACGACTGAACATCTGTCTCTACTCTACTCTAGTCGCTGTGAAAAGAAGGTTCCATTTCAGTCACTCATTAATCGATACACACGATTGCCTATTTGTGTATATATATTTTTGTATATATATTTTATTTTATATGATCTGACACTAGACATAGGCTTCATGAAGCCCGTTACCGTGGCTCAGGTCAACTGCTGCCCACACACACACACACACACACACACACACACACACACACACGTCACGACTTCCGAACTGGTACCCAGCCACAAAGAAAGGGAAGTGAGCAGTGTTGCCAAGTTTTCTACACAGCACTGTGGACTATTGTTGCCAGCTAGTGCACGCTAGTATATTTCTGTTCTTTACTGGCAACTCTGAACACTGGCCATTATAAATGTTGTACATAATTATTATTGCAATTTGTTAATAAAATATATTAAAAAACAGGTGTTAACTTTTATCTGACTTCCAGCAAATTGTGGAGATTATTAACTTTCGAAAAAACTATGTATCGTACAATGCCTTACATGGCCATAGGTTAATTTGTTATTATAATTCATAGTAACCTTCTGTATACACACTGGTCACGTTTGTTATTATAATCCATAGTAACCTTCTGTATACACACTGGTCACGTTTGTTATTATAATCCATAGTAACCTTCTGTGTATACTCGTCACGTTTGTTATGTTTCAAAATTAGTCCATAATCCACACATATATTAAAAAAAATTCTGTGTTTGTTCAGTAAAAATTCGTAAATGCAAGCAGCCTGGTGGGTTAAGTGGGTGTGTGAATTAGGGGACAGGTTTGGGGTTGGGGGGTGCGGGAGTAGGGGGACATGCTTGGGGGGGTTAGGGGGGGTGCGGGATTAGGGGACAAGCTTTCTACCCCCTCCCCCCACCCACCCCAAGCCTGTCCCCCTACTCCCGCACCCTCCAAAAAAATACCCCAAGCCTGTCCCCTACTCCCGCACCCCCCAAAAATACCCCAAGCCTGTCCCCTACTCCCACCACCCCCAAAAAACCCCAAGCCTGTCCCCAAGTCCCACACCCCCTTAACGAAAAAAGTATAAGCGAGTGAAGTATAATATCCTCCTCCACAGACACACACGGATATACTGGCTGGCTAAAATGGATAGATTCAAGTTTCAGTGACGTAGCCTCGTGTTGAATGAAGGTCATCCATAACCAGATGATAAAATGCTGGGAAAAACTGATTGGTTGGTTAGATTTGGCTTGAAGTTCAAATATATAGGATCAGCTGACTAATGTTTTGATTTCAATGCTGATGGCAGCCATGTTGTTTGATGTTGGAAAGACATTGAATATTAGTAATCGTGAATGGCCATATTATAAATAAAGCATTTATAACGGAAATGCTACTAAGAAATAGTGTAGTTAAAGATTAAATAGAGGATATTGCAAGACAAAACGTGTGAAAAAGACAATTTTAAGAATTTTTGGACTGAAAAATACGAGTTTCAAAGCTTCCACTTCACTTATAAGAAATAATTAGTGTTGTAACGCATTTATGACGGAAATGTTACCAAGAAATATTGTAATAAAAGATTAAATAGAGGATATTGCAAGACAAAAAGTGTGAAAAATGCAATTGTAAGAAATTTTTGGACTGAAAAATACGAGTTTCACAGTTACGACTTCAATTATAAAAGTTAATTAATCTTATAACGCATTTATTAGGGAAATGTTACTAAGAAATATTGTAGTAAAAGATGAAATAAATTATATTGCAAGACGAAAAGTGTGAAAAATGCAATTAAAAAAACAATTTGGACTCAGAAAAATACGAGATGCACTTCAATTATAAGAGGTAAATACTGTTATGCCGCATTTGCAGAGGAAATGGTATATAGAAAAGTGGTTCGTAATAGTGAAATATAAACACTGGTAATAGTAAAATTTTCGAAATGGAGTTGTGGCAACTTGTAAAAACGTAAAAATATTCCCTCAGCTGTTTTACTGTCCTTACTCCCATCAGGTCCGGCTACGGTGGTATATATAGCCTCCACACTCTTCCTCCTTTACTCTACAGTGAAGGACACCTCCTCTCCATCCCTCAATGATGGTGGTGAGGTGGTGGCGGCAGAGAGAAGGATGTTCTCCCTGTGAACGAAGTAGTCCTGGTTGTTAGAGGTTATAAAGCCATAGCCCTGAAGGTGGTTGAAGCATTTCACCCTGCCAACAAGACGGTCGGCAGACGGCAGGGGATGTGGTGTTCTGTTAGCAGGTTGAGGTGTTGACTGGGCCATGGCTAATGGAAGACTCCTGCCTCATCACACTGGCGGTGGAGGTCTATGGCTGAGTCACTTGAGTGGAGCACAACACTGGATGTGTATTGACAATAGAGTTCGAAAAAGTGAGTCTTCTAAACCTCTCTCAACGTTGAGAATAGTTCGGAAAATTCACTTGTTCGTACTCTGTTAAGTTGCTCTCCAACACTCCTTGTACCCTGGTCTGGTCCAGTACTATCATCCATGGCTGTAAAGTGATGGTCTAATGTACTGCAACCTGGTGAATAAAAGCGAGCTATTTGAGTTAATTTTATGAACCAAAATTGCACACACCAACAGCTATAGTTTCGGATCATTTTTCGAAGCCATCTCATTGGAAGGTGTTGCAGTACATTAGACCAGGACTTTACCATTGAGGGCACCTGTTTTTAGGTATAATTAGAAGAAACCAGTTGCCTCCTAATTCACAGACAATAGAATCTCGTCTTAAAAACCTTGTGATTGTGTATGGAAAATGGAGGCTTATAATTTATTCTCGTGACCACTCCATCAAACCAGCTCCATCCATATAGGAGGTGTTTCGTGGCAATATGTTTCCCATGCTAGGAAGGTCGCCAGTGAGAGACCAGACTAAATAGTTCCCATCTTTCAATTCTTCATCTGTCCCTCTTTTAATTTTATTTCCTTCCTGCTTGCTGTCACACCTCTCTATCACCTTTTTCTGGCGCTATACCACCTCCATGTTGCCAAGCCTAATACCCATCAATCAATCAATCAATCAATCAATCAATCAATCAATCAATCGTGGCAATATTGAAAGGACTCGTATAACACCAATTTTCTGACTACATCACAGGGTTTATAAATTTATCATCGTTTTTTTTTTTTTTTTTTTTTTTTTTTTATATATATTTTTTTGGGTTTGTGTCATATTTAGTGTACTACTGTATATAATAAATCTTCCTGACTCAGAATACAATACCCAGGTTGTCCAAGAAAAAATATACACACAATATATATTTTTTTTTACCCCCAGTGAAAATTCCACTCTGTCATAATTAAAATGCTAATTTTGATTAAGGGGGTGTGGGAATAGGGGACAGGCTTGGGGGGGGACTGGGGTGTGTGGGAATAGATAGACAGGCTTGGGAAGGTAGATAGCCTGTCCCCTATTCCCACACACCCCTAACCCCCCAAGCTTGTCCTCTTACTCACCCCCCCTCCCAAAAAAAAACCCTAATCCCCCCCCCCCAAGCCTGTCCCCCTATTCCCGCACCCCCTTAACACCCGCACTTTCTGTTTCCACAAATGCAAAACTCTCATGACCATAAAACAATTTGGCACAAAATAAAAAGTAACTTGAATTATGACTTTTTTTTTCAAGTTCACACACTCTTGAGAAGCAAATTATTATGGTTTATTTATCTAATATTTATAGATGTATCCATTCATTCATCCTCATTTTATTATAATTTTAAATGTAATATGTATATTTTCAGCCTATCAGCTGCCATTAACTAATAAACCGTATATTATTATTATTATTATTATTTATTATTATTATTATGAAAACTTACCTATACGGTACCTGAGGATTTGGTGTGTGTTGTTGAGGTTTAATTAAGGTACAGCCACAATCAAATATCCACCGACACTTTCCTTCCATCGTAGTAATTAATATCTTGGTAATAAAGAACAACACGTGTATGATTTTGCAGCACCTCATAATAACAATAATAATAATAATAATTAATATTTTGGTAATAATGAACAACACCTCATAACAATAATAATAATAATAATAATAATAATAATAATAATAATAATAATAATAATAATAATTGACGGGGTTGAGTTGACGTAAGGTGTTGTTGTATGATTATATTTTGATATGATACTGATTTATATAATTGCACGATGGAAGGAAAGTGTCGGTGGATATTTGAAATTGATTGTGGCTGAACCTTTAGATGTAGTAAAAAAAAAAAAAAAAAATTGGAGGTAAATGAGTCCTTCAAATGCTGACAGGAAACATCACCTATTTGGAAAGATTTTGTTATGCATTCCTTTAGTACAGAATGCCACTATCCAATAAAATTATTGTTATTGTTATTGTTATTGTTATTGTTATTGTTATTGTTATTGTTATTATTATTATTATCATTATCATTATCATTATTATTATTATTATTATTATTATTATTATTATTATTATTATTATTATTATTATTATTATTAATATTATCAGTATTATTATTATTATTATCATTATCAGTATTATTATTATCAACCATGAGAATAGTAGAAAAAAAACCCTAGATACCTTCGTGTAAAATCAATTTCATACGCTCTTTTTCATACAGTCGGCGGCAAAACTCCTTGTCACAAAGCGTGTCTCAGTGGAGCAGGTGACTTTTACATCTGTCTGTACACCTTCTAAAAACTCGTCTTTACAATAATAATGACCTTCAATAGGGAGATGGTAAAGTCCTGGTCTAATGTACTGCAACACCTTCCAATGAGATGGCTTCGAAAAATGATCCGAAACTATAGCTGTTGGTGTGTGCAATTTTGGTTCATAAAATTAACTCAAATAGCTCGCTTTTATTCACCAGGTTTCAGTACATTAGACCATGACTTTACGGTATAGCAAGTAGAAACTGCAAGACAACTTTTGGCTTTGGCTGAAAATTTCGTTCGAGATATCTAGACACATTGAAGAAGCAAAAGTCATCGTAGTTACTAAAGGTTTAAAAATTGGAGGTAAATGAGTCCTTCAAATATGGCCACAAAACACCACCTATATGGAAGGAGCTTGTTTCGTGGCATAGTCAGGAGGAATCAGAAGCCTCCAATTCCCATACACGATCACAGGGTCCTTAATTAATCAACCTTATAAAAAATGCTCAAGTTTCTTTTTTTTAACTGTTGATCTACTATGGTTTCTGTAGGGAATTGCATCTACAGTGTTGTTGTACAGTCGGCAAAAAGAGTACCAACACATACCACCCTTAGTAACATTGAAATTTAAAAACAAATGTGCACGGTAAGGTTGGTACTCTTGATGTGTAGTAACAGTTAAAGTTAAAGTTGCAGGGTTTTAGTTCAGGTATCTGTCTCTGATAAGACACTCTACTGAACGTGAGCCAGACAAGCCCAACTCCCCACCATGCATGGTAGTAACTCCCAGTAAACAGTTTGTAACTCTCGGGTCTGGGCGAGGCTCAACCAGCCCACCTCACTGATGCAAGACAGGCTCCTTACCACTGTACTAGCCAGCAGATCAGTGTTACCATATTTGAAATATATTTATCTCATTACCAAACTCCTCAATTTTTATTATCAAACTGCACTTTCCATTGCCAAATTATTAAAACAAGACTAATATATATATATATAATGAAGAGACACTGTCTGTCATACTATACAAATTGTTATGTGACCACCTTCACCGCCAGGAATTCACACACGGAAAGTGTGTGACAGTGAGGGGGGACAGGACATTTTCGTCACAATAAACACCCCACTAATTACTTAATTACACATACTTAACTTTTATTGTATGCCTGGCAACCCACTCAGTTTGATTACATTCCACGGCCACGCTGCTACCACTGGGAAGGAAAAATTATCGTACCGTGAGTAGCACGGGCTTATGGTCTACACTGTCCAAAAGGGTGGTGTTGATAGTCTTTTTGCTGTCTGTACACATTGTAATAAGAATCACAGTACAGTAACGTAATAAATACAATGGTGAGGTATAACTCGTGACATAAATAATAATAATAATAATAATAATAATAATAATAATAATAATAATAATAATAATAATAATAATAATAATAATAATAATAATAATAATAATAATAATAATAATAATAATAATAATAATAATAACAATAATAATAATAATAACAATAATAATAATAATAATAATAATAATAACAATAATAATAATAATAATAATAATAATAATAATAATAATAATAATAATAATAATAATAACAATAATAATAATAATAATAATAATAATAATAATACCCTAAACAGATGATGAGTTACATAATTATAATTTTTTTTACACGATTCATTAGTTTATTATTTTCTTCTGACAGTCATTATTGGACAGCAAAACACAGTACACAGTTAAAAATGTGGAGCAACTGAATCCTCCAAACTATTCCAAGCAACAGAACACCATTATTTTTGTTCCTCTGGTCCTGTTGTTTCCTGGCATACTTTGGAGGAATCAAGGCACCCCAATGTAACAAAAAAAAAGAACTTCCCCCTTAATAATAATAATAATAACATTTTATATATATATGTAATTCAAGGAAGCACAAACACAAATTATTTATTGAAGTTGATTTTTTTTTTCGTTCGATATTATTACAATTATTAGCTTAGGGAGTGTGTGGGAGTAGGGGACAGGCTTGGGGGGACTGGGGGGTGCGGGAATAGAGGGACAGGCTTGGGGGGGGGACTGGGGGGTGCAGGAATAGGGGGACAGGATTGGGGTGGGTAGAAAGTCTGTCCCACTATTCCCCCACCCACCCCAAGCCTGTCCCCCTACTCCTGCACCCCCCAAGCCTGTCCCCCTACTCCTGCACCCCCCAAAAACTCCCCCAAGCCTGTCCCCCTACTCCTGCACCCCCCAAAACCCCTCCTATAGCCTGTCCCCCTACTCCTGCACCCCCCAAACCCCCCCAAGCCTGTCCCCTTATTCCCACACCCCCTTTTAAGCTCAGTTTGCCCGTATAGGTTAGTTAGTTAGTTAGTTAGTTAGTTAGTTAGTTAGTTAGTTAGTTAGTTAGTGCATGTAGGTAGGTAGGTAGGTAGGAGTGAGGCCCGTAGTTTTAAAAAATTTGAGGGCCCTTACTGGAGCTCTATGAATCCTCCAAATAATCCAGGCCACAGAACCCTTCAGTATTTCTAATAGGGAAACTGTTGCCTGGAGTAGTTTGGAGAATTCATAGAGCTCCAGTAAGGGCCCTCAATCTTTTTATAAACTACAGGTGTCATAGCTATACCCAGCCTCTCTCTCTCTCTCTCTCTCCTACAGGTAATAAATACATACATAGAGAACACACACACACTCATATCATATTTTTCTCTATTATTATTATTTTTTGGTTTATATATATATTGTAGTTTTGTTGGCAAGTCTTACAGTAGTCTATTATGTACAGGGGGATTTTTATTTAATTATTCAAACATCTTGGCTGAATTTGAACAGCTTTTATGCACATACAATCACAATTATTATTATTATTATTATTATTATTGTTATTATTATTATATATATATATTTTTTTCATATATTATCCCAATATCACATTAACTATTTTACACATTCTCATGCACACAGACAACACACATACTTACACATATGTTACTGCACACATACATACATACATACATACATACATACATACATACACAGAGGTTCCATACACTTGCACATAAATATTTCAACTTTTTAATACACACACACACACACACACACATACAGACACACACACTGATAAAGCCTTGCTGCTACACACACACACTAACCCACACACACACACACACACACACACACGATAATAATATAGCCTTTCTGCTACACACACACACTAACACACACACACATACACACACAATGATAAATAGAACCTTCCTACTACACACACACACACACACACACACACACACACACACACATCCCAATGATAGAGGCAGGCTGTTGCAATCCCTCCTTTTGTTGGTACAGTTGGCCCCACATGTATCTAGTACACCTCGCTACTTGTGAGAGAGATACCTACAACAGGAAGGAAAGTGAGCAAAAGTTATATATAATTTGTTGATAAGCAAAACAGTAATTTTTTTTTTCTGTCTGTCAATAAATATTTTACTGTCTGACTGTCAATACATATTTTACTCTGTCTGTCAATAAATATTTTACTGTCTGCCTGTCATTAAATATTTTACTGTCTGTCTGTCAATAAATATTTTACTGTTTACCTGTCAATAAATATTTTACTGTCTGACTTTCAATAAATATTTCACTGTTTACCTGTCAATAAATATTTTATTCTGCCTGTCAATAAATATTTTACTGTATGCCTGTCAATAAATATTTTACTGTCTGTCTGACTGTCAATAAATATTTTACTGTCTGCCTGTCAATAAATATTTTACTGTGTCTGTCAATAAATATTTTACTGTCTGCCTGTCAATAAATATTTTACTGTCTGCCTGTCAATAAATATTTTACTGTCTGACTGTCAATAAATATTTTACTGTTTACCTGTCAATAAATATTTCACTGTCTGCCTGTCAATAAATATTTTACTGTCTGCCTGTCAATAAATATTTTACTGTCTGTCTGACTGTCAATAAATATTTTACTGTCTGACTGTCAATAAATATTTTACTGTCTGACTGTCAATAAATATTTCACTGTCTGACTGTCAACAAATATTTTACTGTCTGCCTGTCAATAAATATTTTACTGTCTGACTGTCAATAAATATTTTACTGTTTACCTGTCAATAAATATTTCACTGTCTGCCTGTCAATAAATATTTTACTCTCTGCCTGTCAATAAATATTTTACTGTCTGTCTGACTGTCAATAAATATTTTACTGTCTGACTGTCAATAAATATTTTACTGTCTGACTGTCAATAAATATTTCACTGTCTGACTGTCAACAAATATTTTACTGTCTGACTGTCAATAAATATTTTACTATCTGACTGTCAATAAATATTTTACTGTCTGCCTGTCAATAAATATTTTACTGTTTACCTATCAATAAATATTTTACTGTCTGCCTGTCAACAAATATTTTACTGTCTGCCTGTCAGGAAGGAAAGTGAGTAAAAGTTATATATAGTTTGTTGACAAGCAGAACAGTAATAATATTTTACTATCTGACTGTCAACAAATATATATTTTTTTCACTTTCATTTTTTTTTTTTTTTTTTTTTTGTAGCCAAGCAGCTCACAAGTAACCAGCCATACCAGCTTCATGTGTGACAAACTGTACACTCGTGATACATAATTTCTGACCAGAGTGTGAGGAGCAGAAAGCTTCGAATCGCCTGGTATTGTTCATTTCCCCCCACCCAGTACACCTATAGAGGCTGATGTGTTCGAATGCAGGGTGTGTGTGTGTGTGTGTGTGTGTGTGTGTGTGTGTGTGTGTGTGTGTCTGTGTGTGTGTGTGTGTGTGTCTGTGTGTGTGTGTGTGTGTGTGTCTGTGTGTGTGTGTGTGTGTGTCTGTGTGTGTGTGTGTGTGTGTGTGTGTGTGTGTGTGTGTGTGTGTGTGTGTAATATTGCTCATTTCCCAACTCAGTACACCTATAGAGGCTGAGTTCGAATGCAGGGTATGTATGTATGTATGTATGTATGTATGGGTGTATGTATGGGTGTGTGTGTGTGTGTGTGTGTGTGTGTGTGTGTGTGTGTGTGTGTGGTCAGGGATTACATATCAAGAGTGTACTTCCACTGGGGATTTTATTATTGTGCATTATTTTATTTACAGTCCCTATCTTGTATTTAAACCACACCTAACTACGTATCAGTACTCGTGACTGTCGTGTTGTGTGTCTATATAGGGAGTCATCCTACCTACCCATACCACGCCATCGTAAACACTACCAATATTCATCCATACGCCCATTTATTTCAACTTCCTTTGCCCCTCATCTTGGGTAAAAAAAAAAAAAAAAAAATGAAAAATAGAATGTTGAAATAATTCTTAATATTTTTAAATGCAATGGTTATCCTGTACACTCGGCATCAGGAATTGATACACAAATAACCAACCCACACTTTCCTTCCATAGTGCAATAAAATTTTTTGTATCATATCAAAATATAATCATACAACAACAACACCTTACGTCAACTCAACCCCCTCAATTATTATTATTATTATGAGGTGCTGCAAAATCATACACGTGTTGTTGTTCTTTATTACCAAGATATTTACTACGACAACTACGATGGAAGGAAAGTGTCGGTGGATAAATATTTAATTATATTTTGATATGATACTGATTTTTTTTTTCTATTTACTACGATGGAAGGAAAGTGACGGTGGATATTTGTTTGTGGCTGTACATATGTTAGGCAAATATTATTTTTCTTCTACTGAGTGATATAATAAGTAATAGTCAAATAACATTACCATAAAAAAAAAATTTGTTGCTACGAAATTAATATACTAAATTTTCTACCTGTTACAAACCCTTGATGTGACATTGGTGTTTACAAATCACTGAAGCTGACTGTACAATTGAACAAGTAGAAAGTGCAAGAAAAATACGAGAGTTTATGGCAAAATCTTTCAGTTCTATGTAATAATAAATCTTGTTTTTTCTTATCAATGAATCAATTATGACTTCACAGCCAATGTATGTAAAGTGGAACGTGATTGAATGAAATTTTTGAATGGTAACTAGACGTGGATATAATTTTTTTTTATACACACATAGTTTACTTGTACTTTCTACTTGTTCAACTGTACCTGCCTCTTATCGTCATTTGGTAATTATATTATTTTCTAATTGTACGAATACATTTTTTTGTGCCGTTTATTGTAGTAAAAAAAATATGAAGTTTTGCTATATAATATCTATTGCTGTACAGTATTTTACTTAAGCTTTATATTTCTCTAAAAAAGGCCTTCTTCTTTACTATACTTTCCCTCAACTGTTGATTATAAGTAGCATAGCTCTAGCAACCAGCTATTTGGAGGCAAAAATACACGTACAGCCACAATCAAATAATATCCATCGACACTTTCCTTCCATCGTAGTAAATATTATCTTGGTAATAAAGAACAACACGTGTATGAGTTTGCAGCTCCTCATAATAATAATAATAATAATAATAATAATAATTGAGGGGGTTGAGTTGACGTAAGGTGTTGTTGTTGTATGATTATAGTTTGATATGATACTGATTTATTTGTACGATGGAAGGAAAGTGTGGGTGGATATTTATTTGATTCTGGCTATGCAGTTCTGGGCACATGAAACAAGACTGATTTCAAATGGGCCTCTTATCACGACGTCTCATTCTACCCTATAGGCTTAAGTAGAGGCTGAGTTTCGGGTGTGTCTGTTTTCTAAGTCGGTAAATGAAGATCTATGTATGTACAGCCACAATCAAATAATATCCACCGACACTTTCCTTCCATCGTACAAATAAATCAGTATCATATCAAACTATAATCATACAACAACAACACCTTACGTCAACTCAACCCCCTCAATTATTATTATTATTATTATTATTATGAGGTGCTGCAAAATCATATATACACGTGTTGTTGTTCTTTATTACCAAGATAAATATTTACTACGATGGAAGGAAAGTGTAGGTGGATATAATATGATTGTGGCTGTATGTTGAAGTGAGTAGCGGCGGTACTCGTGGTGCTTACTATTATTATTATTATTATTATTACAACTATCTTACTCGTTGGGATAAAAATGTATAGCGAAGCAATCTACAGAGTTGAGGCCATACAGTCCAAGTAGCCTAGTAACTGCTGAGGTTACACAGAAGCTCTATACCCCTACGTAAATGGACCATAATTATTATAGGGTTTGATTAGGTACAGTCGTGGTTAAATATAATCATCCATATAGGAGAAAAAAACTTACGTAATCTTTTTTTTGACAGTTTCCCTCTGTTCCTTAGCTGATAAACTTTCCAATAAATAGATTAAGTCAGTTTCTCTGTTCCTTAGCTGATAAACTTTCCAATAAATAGATTAAGTACCATATTTTAATTGACTACAAGCAGCTACCCACTACTTAAAACAATAACAGCATAATTATGTGAACGTGAAAACATTATATAGCAAATTGTTTGAGATACCCATATGTGGATGATTATTATTGACCACGACTGTATGTTCTTTAGGTATGTTCTCCAAGAGTGGTTGATGTGGCACCTGGGAAGTATTAGTGGTTTGTATATGGTAAGGCATCAATACAGATTTGTGTTGTGTGAGACTTTGAATAGAATATATGATTTTTTTTTTTTTTAATTATAATCAGTGATAGTGTGATTATGATTTTTTTTTTCTTTAAAATTATAATCAGTGATATAGTGATGGTGGTAATTTTTTTTTTTATTCTATATGTTTATGATGATTTCCCAGGGAATTGACAGTAAGTGAAATACGTATGTATGTACAGCCACAATTTAAATAACCACCGATACTTTCCTTTCCATCTTGCAAATAAATAAATCAGTATCATATCCAAATATAATCACACAACAACAACAACAACAACACCTTACGTCAACTCAACCCCCTCAATTATTATTATTATTATTATTATTATGAGGTGCTGCAAAATCATACAACAACACCTTACGTCAACTCAACCCCCTCAAATATTATTATTATTATTATTATGAGGTGCTGCAAAATCATACAACAACAACACCTTACGTCAACTCAACCCCCTCAATTATTATTATTATTATTATTATTATTATTATTATTATGAGGTGCTGCAAAATCATACACGTGTTGTTGTTCATTATTACGAAGATATTTACTACGACAACTACGATGGAAGGAAAGTGTCGGTGGATATTTAATCGTAGCTTGAGTCTAGGTGCCACATTTACTACTCGCTTTGATCACACCCATACAAACACTATAGGGGGAGGAAGCAATGATGCATGAGTATTGAACTATAGGCAAGGGTTACTGGGAGCCAATTATTTCTCCATTATGGCAACTTTTAGATAATTCACGAACGCATATGACAATTCTGTATACACCCTCATCTCAATACCATACTATACATTGGTGTACAGTTGCCAAAAAAGGTACTGCGACTAATCTTGATAGAACTTTAACCCTAGTAATATCCACAACTATTTGTAGGGACTAGAAGCATGTATAACAGAAGGATATATACAGTGGTGGTCATATATAATAATCATCCATATAGGGGTAACTCACGTAAGAGTTTGACAGCTTCCCTCTGTTCCTTAGATGATAAACTTTCCAATAAATAGGTTAAGTATATATACCATCGTTTAATTTAATACAAGCAGCTACACACTACTTAAAACAATAACATCATAATTATGTGAACATGAAAACATTAGACAGCAAATTGTTAAAGATACTCATATGTGGATGATTATTATTGACCACGACTTTACATACACTTAGGACCCTGTGATTGTGTATGGGAATAGGTGGCTTTTGATTCCTCCTGACTATGCCACGAAACATCCACCTTCCATATAGGTGTGTGTGTTTCGTGGCAATATTTGAAGGTCTCATGTACAGTTGCCAAAAAAGGTATTGCGACAACTATTGATACAACATTAAATATATTAATGTCCATGGTTATTTATAGGGATTATAAGTATGTATTACAGAAGGATATGTATATTGCCTTCTGTTATACATGCTACATTATAAGTATGTATTACAGAAGGATATGTATATTTCCTTCTGTTATACATGCTATATTATAAGTATGTATTACAGAAGGATATGTATATTGCCTTCTGTTATACATGCTATATTATAAGTATGTATTACAGAAGAATATGTATATTTCCTTCTGTAAATACATGCTTATAGTCCCTACAAATAGTTATGGATATTACTAGGGTTAAAGTTTTATCAAGATTTGTCACAATATCTTTTTTGGCAACTGTACCTCCAATTTTCTGATTACTGTACATTCACAAGTACTAATAAATATACACTATACTATGACTGAAGTTTTGATCAGTCAACTACCAACGAACTAAGTCAAAGGAAGATCTTATTGTGCATTTATTTACTGTCTCTATTGGTAGTCGAAGCACATCTGGATATTTATTAGTTGAGCAAGACAGTAGAAAGTGCAGGCAAGAAAAATTTATCTGTCTGTCTATGGTAATATGTGGCAGTTGTTTGTAGTAAGTCCCGTAGTTTTAAAACATTTGAGGGCCCTTACTGGAGCTCTATGAACCCTCCAAATAATCCAGGCTACAAAACGCTTCAGTGTTTCGAATAGGGAATCTGTTGCCTGGAGTAGTTTGGAGGGTTTATAGAGATCCAGTAAGGGCCCTCAATTATTTTAAAACTACGGGTGTTAGTCCTTGTATCTTTATGAATGAATGACTAGAAAGCCAATGTAAGGTGGAACGTGTTTGGCTGAACTTTGAATGTTTGTGAAAATGTTGCCATCTACAGCCATATCTTTCTTGCACTTTTTACTTGCTGATCAACTGTACGTCACAGGGTCCCTTAAGTTTAAATTAGGTTAAATTCGTATGGTGGAGGTAAAATGTTTTGGGAAAGACAATACGAGTGGTAATAAAAATATTATATGGTTAGGTTAGGTTAGGTTAGCATAGCTTAGGTTTTGGTTAAGGTTAAGGTTTACTTAATATGTTTTTAAAAACTTGGAAAAGACAATGAGACTGGGAATAAAAATATCATATGGTTAGGTTTGGTTAGCTTAGCTTAGGTTAAGGTTAGGGTGCACTTAATATTTCTTTATAAAGTTGGAAAAGACATTGAGACTTATTTAAAATATCCTTTGGTTTGGTTAGGGTAACTTTGGTTTTAGTTAAGGTTCACTTAATATGTCTTAAAACAGTTGAATGAGACAATGAAACTATTAATTAGAATATCCTTTGGTTAGATTAGGTTAGCATAGCTTAGGTTAAGGTTAGGGGTCCCTCAATATGTCTTAAAAAACTTGGAAAAGACAATGAGACTGGGAATAAAAGTATCGTATGATTAGGTTAGGTTAGCATAAGTTAGTCTTTGGTGAGGGTGCACTTAATATGTCTTAAAAAACTTGGAAGAGACAATGAGACATATAGAATATCCCTTATGGTTAGTTTTGTCGTAACAACCTATGCGTCAATATTAAAAAAAAAAAAATCTTGCTTGCCTTTTGGCCGAGTCTGAGACGAGTTTATATACTGAACTGTGTAATGCATCCGGGGTATCTCTCTCTATAAGGATATACTATGGCCCGTAGTTTAAAAAAAATTGAGGGCCCTTACTGGAGCTCTATGAACCCTCCAAATAATCCAGGCCACAAAACGCTTCAGTGTTTCGAATACGGAATCTGTTGCCTGGAGTAGTTTGGAGAATTCATAGAGCTCCAGTAAGGGCCCTCAAATGTTTTAAAACTACGGGTGTAAGGCCCGTAGTTTAAAAAAATTGAGGGCCCTTACTGGAGCTCTATGAATTCTCCAAACTACTCCAGGCAACAGATTCCCAATTAGAATTACTGAAGGGTTCTGTGGCCTGGATTATTTTGGAGGGTTCATAGAGCTCCAGTAAGGGCCCTGAAATTTTCTAAAACTACGGGCCATAGTGACATTGGCTATACTTTATACAGAGACGGTGGTAATACTGTGATCTTTTTTGATGATATTATTTTAGGATGAGGGGTCGCCTATTATCACATGCATTGTTTTTGCTATTTAATAATAATAATAATGGGAGAACATCGTTATGGTATAAGTATAGGAGTGTTGTATAAGAGTGTTGTATAGGAGTGTTGTATAGGAGTGTTGTATAGGAGTGTTGTATAGGAGTGTTGTATAGGAGTGTTGTATAGGAGTGTTGTATAGGAGTGTTGTATAGGAGTGTTGTATAGGAGTGTTGTATAGGAGTGTTGTATAGGAGTGTTGTATAGGAGTGTTGTATAGGAGTGTTGTATAGGAGTGTTGTATAGGAGTGTTGTATAGGAGTGTTGTATAGGAGTGTTGTATAGGAGTGTTGTATAGGAGTGTTGTTGTTGTTGTTGCTGCACAATTCTCCAAACTTTGGGTCGATTTCACAGTGGTGGTTGGTATTGGTTTGTTAAGCACGCAAACGAGAGAATATTAATTTTGCCCGTGTTAATATTAGACTTATGGCTGAATTATTTAATGAATTTATTTGGTGAGTAAACTATGCTGTGATTATTATTATTATTATTATTATTATTATTATTATTATTATTATTATTATTATTATTATTATTATTATTATTGCTATTATTGTTATCATTGTTATCATTGTTATTATTATTATTGTTATCATTATTATCATTATTACTAAATGACTTATGGCTGAATTATATAATGAATTTGGTGAGTAAACTATATAGTGATCATCATTATCATCTAACTGTTGGATAGATTTTGTGAATGTGGATACTCAGCTTTTGGAAAATAATGAATGAAGCCTTACAAAGTGTGGTTGATTGGGAAGCTAACAAACCAACCAATACCACTGTGGAATCAACCTTAAAATAATGAAGCCTTACAAGTGTGGTTGGTTGGTTGGGAAGCAAAACAAACCATCCTATACCACTGAGGAATCAACCCTAAAATAATGAATGAAGCCTTACAAGTGTGGTTGGTTGGTTGGGAAGCTAACAAACCAACCAACCAATACCACTGTGGAATCAACCCTAAAATAATGAATGAAGCCTTACAAGTATGGTTGGTTGGTTGGGAAGCAAAACAAACCAACCTATACCACTGAGGAATCAACCTTATATGTCACGAAATATTATCCTCTATTATTTTGTAAACATTAGGTGATGTTATTGTTTCTTGAAATAGTTTGGAGAATTTAGCAGACATTCACTCTACTACCCTTGAGGCTAAACTAAATGTTAATATAATATAATATATATATTTATATATAATACTTCATCTATTTTTTATAGTGGTGTGTTTCCGTGACAATATTATAAATAAATAACCCTGTTGGATTCTACGTTATATTTTATCTGTATTATATATTATGCTAATCTTATTAATTAATATACAGTATCTTCCC
>JAWZYT010002090.1:15000-27500 GCA_034508575.1 Petrolisthes manimaculis | reverse complement strand
TCTGATGTGAGAGTCGAAACTGATAGCTCACACGATGCATGGTGTATACGATGGCAATGATGAACTGGTGAAAGAGGGAATGGAGGAGACTGTACCAAAATAGAATTATACCAACTTATTTAAGCGAAAAGCACCTCTTAGGAAAATTGTAGGGATGTTGATTCCCACAAACTATCCCAGAAAACGAATCTACTCGATATTATTAATTAGAAGATCTGTTTTGTGATATAATTTGGAGGATTCAGCAGTAGGCAGTAGCTCTCCAATTTACAAAAAAAAAGTAGCTCTATAATTTACAAAAAAAGAAAAGAAAAAAAAAAAAGAGGTTTTATCCTTAACTTTACTACTTTTTTTCATCTATTTACACACACACACACAAAAAAAGTAGCCCTTTAATTAAAAAAAGAAAAGAAATAGATTCCATCCTTAATTAACTATTTTACATTTTTCATTTCTCACATTCGCACACGTCATTGAGCCCTATGCAAGAACCTCCATGGTATTTACGATGGTGTGGTACCGGTACGATGATTGGTACTGTAGTGTGTTTATGTAGTCATCGTACCGGTAGGCATTATAACGAACATGGTTGGACTAAAATGGGTTGGACTAAAATGGGTTGGACTAAAATGGGTTGGAATAAAATGGGTTGGAATAAAATGGGTTGGAATAAAATGGGTTGGAATAAAATGGGTTGGAATAAAATGGGTTGGGATAAAATGGGTTGGGATAAAATGGGTTGGAATAAAATGGGTTGGAATAAAATGGGTTGGGATAAAATGGGTTGGGATAAAATGGGTTGGAATAAAATGGGTTGGAATAAAATGGGTTGGAATAAAATGGGTTGGAATAAAATGGGTTGGAATAAAATGGGTTGGAATAAAATGGGTTGGAATAAAATGGGTTGTGATAAAATGGGTTGGAATAAAATGGGTTGGAATAAAATGGGTTGGAATAAAATGGGTTGGAATAAAATGGGTTGGAATAAAATGGGTTGGAATAAAATGGGTTGGGATAAAATGGGTTGGGATAAAATGGGTTGGAATAAAATGGGTTGGAATAAAATGGGTTGGAATAAAATGGGTTGGAATAAAATGGGTTGGAATAAAATGGGTTGGGATAAAATGGGTTGGGATAAAATGGGTTGGAATAAAATGGGTTGGGATAAAATGGGTTGGAATAAAATGGGTTGGGATAAAATGGGTTGGAATAAAATGGGTTGGAATAAAATGGGTTGGAATAAAATGGGTTGGAATAAAATGGGTTGGGATAAAATGGGTTGGGATAAAATGGGTTGGAATAAAATGGGTTGGGATAAAATGGGTTGGAATAAAATGGGTTGGGATAAAATGGGTTGGAATAAAATGGGTTGGAATAAAATGGGTTGGAATAAAATGGGTTGGGATAAAATGGGTTGGGATAAAATGGGTTGGAATAAAATGGGTTGGAATAAAATGGGTTGGATTAAAATGGGTTGGATTAAAATGGGTTGGGATAAAATGGGTTGGAATAAAATGGGTTGGGTTGGGTTGGGTTGGGTTACTCCTATATGGATGATTATATATGACCACGACTGTACATCTGAAAACATCCAATTGACTCACCTGTGCGTGGTAGGACTGATGTTGACCCTGAGCGGCAGTGAACCGGATTCGAACTGGTTGGCGATGGTGACGTTGGAACCGAACATACAGTAGCGTGGCATGGCAGTTCCCACCACCCCGGCCAAGACAGGACCCGTGTGTAAACCTATTCGCATCTGAGGGAAGGAAAGGAGAGCAAGGACACGGTTAGTAAAGTCCTGGTCTAATGTACTGCAACACCTTCCAATGAGATGGCTTCGAAAAATGATCCGAAACTATAGCTGTTGGTGTGTGCAATTTTGGTTCATAAAATTAACTCAAATAGCTCGCTTTTATTCACCAGGTTGCAGTACATTAGACCATCACTTTACACTCGTGATATATAATTCCTGACAAGCCAGGTACAGTTGGCTCCATTCCTGCTTTCACCAGTTCAGCGTTGTCATCGTATACACCAGGCATCGTGTGAGCTACCAGTTCCGACTCTCACATCCGAAACACCTGCCATCAATCCTTACTCTTACTGGCAGGTGTTTCGGATGTGAGAGTCGAAACTGGTAGCTCACACGATGCATGGTGTATACGATGGCAACGCTGAACTGGTGAAAGTGGGAGTGGAGCCAACTGTACCTACTTACCGCTAGCTAGGTGAACAGGGACACTCGTGATATATAATTTCTGAGTTGAAACAGAAGTAAATAAAAGCCACTGCAGATGATAAAAATATTAGTCATTGTATTGTAAAGGTAGAATAAATTGATGATCATATTATTAATGTGTAGCTACTAACTAACTAACTTTATGCAGTACACTCGTGATACATAATTTCTGACCAGAGTGTGAGGAGCAGAAAGCTTCGAATCGCCTGGTATTGCTCATTTCCCCCACCCAGTACACCTATAGAGGCTGATGTGTTCGAATGCAAAGTGTGTGTGTGTGTGTGTGTGGTGCCTACCGTTCGTCTCTGGTCAGAAATTAAGTATCACGAGTGTACACCCAGTTACAAACTAAGGTATTAACCCCTTGCCAAACCTCACTGTGAATCATGAACCCGTGACGTTTAAAAATGAAGCACAAACTAATTACAGCTCAAACCAAACAGGGGCCACATTACTTGATTAAGTGCTTCGGTTTTACACGTCACGGTTTCATGGTTCACTGTGAGGCGTCAATACCTTACTACTGTAATACCTTAGCATCAAGAGAACGTCCTCACTCCAGTAAGGTTGTAGCGAGACTGAGTAGAGAGTACTAGAGACTAGAGAGGTTAATCCACCCTTAACAACACTTGAGGTGCGGCTTGAGGCGGTCTTGAGTCTGGCTAGACTAGATGCTGGGACATTCAAAAACACCCCAGCTGGACCGCGGGAGACCTACTACAACAACAACAAAGATGGCGGAAAACAGATGTTTTCAAGTTTGCGACACTTCCCTCTCGGAGCAATAGAAATTATTATTAACTCTATTTTATTATTAACTTTTAACTGAACCTTTAAGTTCAGTGTATTTACCTTGTTGTTGCTTTAGACGCCATTTTTCAATGTGTTTGTTTACATTGTGACGTCACTATCCGCCTTGAGACTGGGTCTAGCCTGCTCCACAACTGGCTACACTTGACTAGACCTGGACTCGAGGCGGACTAGAGTTTGGGACATGCAAGAAACACGATTGGACGTCAGCCTCGAGGCGGTCTTAAGTTTGGGGCATTCATAAACGCGACTTAGACTAGTCTTGGTTGACCCTACAGCCATAAACCACTTCCTTCTTCCAAGATCAATACCGTGTATAATAATTAATGGTATTATTACAGAATAACCGTGTTTTTGGTTAGGCTTGTGCAGTGTTACCACATTGGGCTAGGTCCTGGAAATTTGCTTCAGTCACTTGTTAATAGTTTACACCGGTTATACCCTGTAGTTTGCCCAGGTTAGGTCCCGGTAGTCTGCTGTGGTCTAGGTTAGGTTAGGCTAGGTCAGGTCAGGTCAGACTAGTTTCCAAATTATGTTTGTAAAACGGGAAATACCATAGATGAAAAGTGTCTTAGAATGATCAAATATAGTGGATAATGATACTAATATATACAATATAGTGAACCCAGTTATTCTGTAAATTTACCTAATTAATGTTTCGAATCCTTATAGAGAAATTAATATACCCTTAACAAATCACAACTCGTGGTTCCTCTATCAGATCAACAATAATTCTAATAATAATAATAATAAAATAATAATTTCAACATATGAAAACATAATCAATGAAATTCATCCTTATATCTATTGTTACAACTCCTGCAAATAACATTAGAGGCAAAAAAATATATTATTAGGTATGAATGATAAATGCCTGCTGAGGGACTGTACACTCGTGATACATAATTTCTGACCAGAGTGTGAGGAGCAGAAAGCTTCGAAGCGCCTGGTATTGCTGGTATTGCTGGCGTTGCCAATGTTGGACCAGTCAGAAATTCGAATCCCGATCCACAAGTTAAAAATTCCAAACATTTATATCCTTAGAGTGAAAGATATGAATGTTTCAAAAAAATTAACTTGTGAATCGGGATTCGAATTTCTGACTGGCCCAACATTGGCAACGCCAGGGGAGAAACGCGGAAGTGGAGCCAACTGTACCTACACACTCATGTTTGTAACACGGCAAGAATAAATAGAAGATGATAGACAATTGTGGAAGGCAGACAACAAGACTATAAGACCTCACCAGAACTGCGTGTCTCTCTTTGATGAAACAGTTTAAGAGTATATAGAAATAGAACTTAATAATAAACCTGGAAGTCTATGAGTTGAATATGAAAACACACAAACATGATTCACGTGCATCTTGTGTCTCTTTCGTTTGGGTGGATTTGAGTAGGTCATAATGTAAATAGTTAGTGGTCTGTATGTATGTATGCTTGTGTTTCTTTTTGTTGTGTATGTTGTTGTTTTCGTGATGTGTGTGTGTGTGTTGTGTGTATGTGTGATGTGTGTGTATGTGTGTGTGTGTGTTTGTGATGTGCGTGTGTGTGTGTTGTGTGTGTGTGTGTGTGTGTAGTCATTAGATTCTCATGGGTACCACCTACCTGTATGTATTGTTGCCTGCCTGTTGATTGACGCTACGACGCAATTAATAAAAAAAAAAAAAAAAAAAAAAAAAAAAAAAAAAAAAAAAAAAAAAAAAAACGTTTGTCTCGAGAACACACCAACTTCACTTGTGTCTATTTCATACAACAGTGTTAATTAATCAACCTTAAATACACCAACAGTCCAACACCACGTCTGTCACTCACGAGGCCAATTCAGAAACTGAGCCTTACTGAGGTTGTCTCGAGTGACTTGTTTCCTCTCTGCTCTCCAGTCACTCAGCACTTAAGGTGGTCATTCGCTTTTGTTACATTGGAGTGCCTTGATTCCTCCTAAGTATGCCAGGAAACAGGACCAGGAGAGCAAAAATAATGGTGTTCTGTTGCTTGGAATAGTTTGGAGGATTTAGTTGCTCCAAATTTACCAACACCGAATTATCTCCTTAATGCCAACACGTTACAGAGGAAACAATTAGCGATTAAAAAAAAAGCTCTGATATTTTCATCTTAGTATCAAAACAGCTTCCACGTCAAATTACCAAAATGATAATAAAAAAGCCGATGGTATAATAATCCAACTGACAACACAACCAAATGTTCCAGAGGAAGACATTTGTTTTAATTAATAGGTTAGGACACCAATTTTATTCTTAATTAAGTGTTTAGTCACTGCAAAGGCTGGAACCCGACAATGCTTCGAAATCACAATAAAGATTCGTACTGAAAGAGGAGGAAAATCGTTCACTGGTTCGAAATGAGTGTGCAAGTTTTCGACCAGGTCAGAAATACACACGCATATAAAAAAGTGCAAACTCTGAGACGTTTCCTGCACTTCCTTAACCCCCCCAAGCCTGTCCCCATACTCCCACACACCCCCAAGCCTGTCCCCATACTCCCACCCCACCCCAAGCCTGTCTCCCTATTCCCACCCCCCCCAAGCCTGTCCCCCTGTTCCCGCATCCCCCTAAGCCCCCCCAAGCCTGTCCCCTACTCCTGCACCCCCCTAAGCCCCCCCAAGCCTGTCCCCCTATTCCCACACACCCTTAATGACCAACAACACGAGTCGATAGGAAATAAAGCCGTAAAATAAAAAATGTGACGTGTTTTCAGACTACCGGGCCTGAGTGAGTGAGTGAGTGAGTGAGTGACTGAGTGACTGAGTGAGTGAGTGAGTGAGTGAGTGAGTGAGTGAGTGAGTTACCTGTATGGGCTGACCGTCGTGTGTGGTGTGGGAGGTACACGAGTCCATCATTTTGAGTGCCATCCAGGCCACCTGATGAGCGTGCCAGGAACTTCGTCGGTGTAGGTTTCCCGCGACACAGTAAGCGTCGCCTATCGTCTCTACCTGTAGTGTGGGAGAGGAAGAGTTATTAATTAAGTCAGAACAACACAATGGCGTAACTAACCAACTAACTAACTAACTAACTAACTAACTAACTAACTAACCAAATAACTAACCAACTAACTAACCAACTAACTAACCAACTAACCAAGCAACTAACTAACCAAGCAACTAATTAACCAACTAACTAACTAAACAACTAACTAACCAACTAACCATCCAACCAACTAACTAACCAACTAACTAACTAACCAACTAACTAACTAACTACTTAACCAAGCAACTAACTAACCAATCAAGCAACTAACTAACCAACTAACTAACCAAGTAACTAACTAACTAACTAACTAACCAACTAACTAACCAACTAACTAACTAACTAACCAACTAACTAACCAACTAACTAACCAACTAACTAACTAACCAACCAACTAACTAACCAATCAAGCAACTAACTAACCAACTAACTAACCAAGTAACTAACTAACTAACTAACTAACCAACTAACTAACCAACTAACTAACTAACTAACTAACTAACTAACTAACTAACCAACTAACTAACCAATCAAGCAACTAACTAACCAACTAACTAACCAAGTAACTAACTAACTAACTAACTAACCAACTAACCAACCAACTAACTAACTAACTAACCAACCAACTAACCAACCAACTAACTAACCAACTAACTAACTAACCAACTAACTAACTAACTAAGCAACCAACTAACCAACTAACTAACCAATTAACCAACTAACCAACCAACTAACCAACTAACTACTTAACCAAGCAACTAACTAACCAATCAAGCAACTAACTAACCAATCAAGCAACTAACTAACCAACTAACTAACCAAGTAACTAACTAACTAACTAACTAACCAACTAACTAACCAACTAACTAACTAACTAACCAACTAACTAACCAACTAACTAACCAACTAACTAACTAACCAACCAACTAACTAACCAATCAAGCAACTAACTAACCAACTAACTAACCAAGTAACTAACTAACTAACTAACTAACCAACTAACTAACCAACTAACTAACTAACTAACTAACTAACCAACTAACTAACCAACTAATCAACCAACCAACTAATTAACCAACCAAATAACCAACTAACCAACCAACCGATTAGACATCAGGGGCAGAAGTCAGTATTGAGGATGGTGTGTGTGTGTGTGTGTGTGCCAAATAGGAGACAAAAAGGTGAAAGATACTTGTGTCCCATTTGAGTAACCACCAGTGTCTATTATCAGGTACTTGCTTTTTATTACCATCCTCAATACTGACTTCTGCCCCTGATGTCTCCTATTTGGCACTAAGGAACACACACACACACACACACACACACACACACACACACACACACACACACTTAAATAGACAATATGTCAGAGTAATGGGGTGATAGTAGGAAGGTATGAACGGTCTCCTTTCTTCAGAACAGGTTGGATCACAGCAAACTTCCAGCAAGAAGGAAAAGTGTTTGACAAAGACGAGACAGTTTGCCTTGGCAGTGTGTCAGCATGGAGGCACAGACAGTTCATGAGAATAACAGGAGGAAGCCCATCAGACCCTTACGCCTTCCGAGTGTCAAGGGCAGTGGTAACTTCCTTTGAAGATTGATTGATTGATGGATATACGGCTTGTCAACATCGAGGTCCTATAGCGCCAGAAAAAAAGTGATAGAGAGGTGTGACAGCAAGCAGGAAGGAAATATAAAGAAAAGAGGGACAGTTGAAGAACTGAAAGATGGGAACCATTTAGTCTGGTCTCTCACTGGCAACCTTCCTAGCATGGGAAGCCCTCTCTCCCCGAAATCGGGGCAGAGCAGGGGCCGGAGCCCCCTCTCGTCTAGCTGGCCAGGTCTCAGAGACACACCAGCCCCCCACCACGACAAGGCGGTTCCCGTTAGGGGGAGGCAGAAGTGGAGGAACAAAGCCGGCTTAGAATTGGAGGCAGGAGTATGAGAGAAGAGTTCAGCTTTATCAGGTGAAGAGATGGCAACATTTCCATCAGGAAGGATGAGAGGAATAAAGAGGAGTAAGTGAAGCTACTGGGGAGATTGTTGGCTAGAGGCCAGAGGGAGTAGGAAAAGTTGGCAACATTATTTTACTTGGCACTGATGAAGGATTTATTGGCTCGTCGGAGAACAGATTTGGCACCAGACCAAACACAAATACACACAGCACGGAATACACACAGCACGGAATACACACAGCACGGAATACACACAGCACGGAATACACACAGCACGAAATACACACAGCACGGAATACACACAGCACGGAATACACACAGCACGGAATACACACAGCACGGAATACACGGAGCACGGAATACACACAGCACGGAATACACACAGCACGGAATACACGGAGCACGGAATACACACAGCACGGAATACACACAGCACGGAATACACACAGCACGGAATAAATAGAGCACGGAATTCATTGTTTGGAAGGCGTCTGTACCGTGTGACAGTTTCCTCCTTGTTATTGACAGTAATAGAACAAGTCAACTATGTAACAAGAATACCTGCCTAACCTTACCTACCCTTATAATTATATACATTGTAGATGCCTAGACACATTGAATTTAAAGGAACATGTCATAGTACACTATAAATGTCACTATGCCTTTGTAATCCTACCCTAACCTAACCTAACCTACCCTAACCTAACCTAAATTAACGTAACCTAACCTAACCTAACCTAACCTAACGTAACCTAACCTAATCTAGTTTAACCTAACCTAACCTAACCTAACCTAACCTAACCCAACCCAACCTAATGTAACCTAACCTAACCTAACCTAACGTAACCTAACCTAATCTAGTTTAACCTAACCTAACCTAACCTAACCTAACCTAACCCAACCCAACCTAACGTAACCTAACCTAACCTAACCTGACGTAACCTAACCTAACCAAACCTAACCTAACCTAACCTAACCTAACCCAACCCAACCTAACGTAACCTAACCTAACCTAACCTGACGTAACCTAACCTAACCTAACCTGACGTAACCTAACCTAATCTAACCTAACCCAACCCAACCCAACCCAACCTAACCTAACCTAACCTAACCGAACCTAACCGAACCCAACCGAACCCAACCCAACCTAACCTAACCTAACCTAACCTGACGTAACCTAACCTAACCTAACCTAACCCAACCCAACCCAACCCAACCCAACCCGACCTAAGCTAACCTAACCTAACCTAACCTAACATAAAATAACCTAACCTAACCTAACCTAACCTAACCCAACCTAACCTAATCTAACCTAACCTAACCTAACCAAAAATTCGTTCCAGCTAAGCTCACCTTGTAAACGTCGAGGTGTCCACAGAAAGCGTCGAACTGTGTGTAGAGTGACTGTAGCATGTTGATGACCATAAGGGGTGTAGCGGTGGAACAGATGGACGTGAAGCCTACAATGTCACTGAATAGCATGGTCACCTCGTCGTGTTTCTGGGCTTGGATCACCTCACCTGTGTTTGTGTGTGGGTGAGTGAGTGAGTGAGTGAGTGAGGGATGGAGGTAGAGGGAGAGAGAGAGAGAGAGAGAGAGAGAGAGAGATAGAGTGAGGGAGGTAGAGAGAGAGAGAGAGAGAGAGAGAGGAGAGAGAGAGAGAGAGAGAGAGAGAGGAGAGAGAGAGAGAGTGAGGGAGGTAGAGGGAGAGGGAGGGAGGGAGGGAGAGAGAGAGAGAGAGAGAGAGAGAGAGAGAGAGATAAATAGATAGATAGAGAGAGAGATAGAGTGAGGGAGGTAGAGGGAGAGGGAGGGATGGAGAGAGATTGATAGATAGATAGATAGATAGATAGATAAATAGATAGATAGAGAGAGAGATAGAGTGAGGGAGGTAGAGGGAGAGGGGAGGGAGGGAGAGAGAGAGAGGGAGATAGATAGATAGATAGATAGATAGATAGATAGATAGATAGATAGATAGATAGAGATAGAGATACAGAGAGACAGACAGACAGAGAAAGAGACAGAGAAAAGAGAGAGAGAGAATTAGTTGGCTGCATAAATCAACATATATAGAAAAAAATGTAATATATATAACATATAGTTTGGTTAATGTTTATTTTGAATCACCCTATATTATTATTATTATTATTATTATTATTATTATTATTATTATTATTATTATTATTATTATTATTATTATTATTATTATTATTATTATTATTATTATTATTATTATTATTATTATTATTATTATTATTATTATTATTATTATTATTATTATTTTATTATTATTATTATATTGGGTGAGTGAGATATTGGTGTGGAAATATTAAAAGGTTACTGATTTCAATAGCCATCCAATTTGTCCTAAAGGGATAATCTTCATAAAGAGGCAAACCAGGACTGAGGCCCGTAGTTTAAAAAAAAAAAAAAATTGAGGGCCCTTACTGGAGCTCTATGAACCCTCCAAACTAATCCAGGCCACAGAACCCTTCAGTATTTCTAATAGGGAATCTGTTGCCTGGAGTAGTTTGGAGAATTCATAGAGCTCCAGTAAGGGCCCTCAATTTTTTTTTATTATTATTCCTTTGATATTTTGTGGACGTAGGTGAAAGGAGAAAGTTTTGTGTTGGTAAATCTGGAGCAACTGAATCCTCCAAACTATTCCAAGCAACAGAACACCATTATTTTTGCTCCTCTGGTCCTGCTGTTTCCTGGCATACGTTGGAGGAATCAAGGCACTCCAATGTAACAAAAAATAATTAGTCTACCACCTTAATTGGGGGTGTGGGAATAGGGGGACAGACTTGGGGGGGGGGTTTGGGGGTGCAGGAGTAAGGGGACAGGCTGGGGGGGGGGGGGGGGGTTTGGGGGGACAGACTTGAGGGGGGGTTTGGGGGGTGCAGGAGTAGGGGGACAGGCTTGGGGAGGGAAGTTGGGGGTTAAGGGGGTGCGGGAATAGAAGGACAGGCTTTCTACCCACTCCAAGCCTGTCCCCCTATTCTCGCACCCCCCCCAGTCCCCCCCCCCAAGCTTGTCCCCCTATTCCCGCACCCCCCCAGTCCCCCCCCAAGCCTGTCCCCTACTCCCACACCCCGTTAAAGAGAAGATAGTGTTTGGCAAATAGAAAGTAACAAATTCCATGAAAATATTCGATTATTATTTTGTTCATCTGGTCCGGTATTTTTTTTTTTTTTTTTTTTTTTTTTTTTTTTTTGGCATACATGGAAATAATGAAAATGCTCTAATGAACTAAAAGTACAGCCACGATCAAATATCCACCGACACTTTCCTTCCATCGTGCAAATAAATCAGTATCATATCAAAATATTATAATCATACAACAACAACACCTTACGTCAACTCAACCCCCTCAATTATTATTATTATTATTATTATTATTATTATGAGGTGCTGCAAAATCATTCATACACGTGTTGTTCTTTATTACCAAGATATTTATTTACTACGATGGAAGGAAAGTGTGGGTGGATATATGATTGTGGCTGTACATACATACATTGAATACATACAGTGAATAAGAAAAAAACTCGTATCAATATTTGGACGGTGTGATTCTGTGAGAGGTCTGGCTCAGTTTAATTTCTGTGAGAGGTCTATGTCATTTTATTTTCACATGTGTTTATTCATTACTGAGGACCAGAGCTTTGGGGATCTAAGGGGGATTATTTTTTTTTTCTCTTTTGATACATTGGAGTCTCCGTCTTGATTCCTTCCAGATTTATTTTACCAGGAAATCAAAACTAGAAGAGTAAATTGATTTCGTTGTTGCTTGGAATACCTTGGAAAGAATTTGTTGTTTCAGATTTATCACCAGCTCTCTCTCTCTCTCTCTGTACAGCCACAATCAATCAAATATCCACCCACACTTTCCTTCCATCGTAGTAAATATCTTGGTAATAAAAGAACAACACGTGTATGATTGTGCAGCACCTCATAATAATAATAATAATAATAATATTAATAATAATAATAATAATAATAATAATAGTAATAATAATAATAATATCCACCGACACTTTCCTTCCATCGTAGTAAATATCTTGGTAATAAAGAACAACACGTGTATGATTTTGCAGCACCTCATAATAATAATAATAATAATAATAATAATTGAGGGGGTTGAGTTGACGTAAGGTGTTGTTGTATGATTATATTTTGATATGATACTGATTTATTTATTTGCACGATGAAAGGAAAGTGTGGGTGGATATTTGATTGTGGCTGTACATACATGGAAGAGGTTTTTCCTTTTAATTAAGGGGGTGTGGGAATAGGGGGACAGGCTTGGGGGGGGTTAGGAGTTTTTGGTGGGTACAGGAGTAGGGGACAGGCTTGGAGGGGTTTAGGGGGGTTTGGGGTGTGTGGGAATATGGGGACAGGCTTTCTACCCACCCCAAGCCTGTCCCTCTATTCCAGCACCCCCCCAGTCCCCCCACAAGCCTGTCCCTTACTCCCACACGCCCCTTAAGTAAAGAAGCTAAGA
>JAWZYT010002090.1:0-12500 GCA_034508575.1 Petrolisthes manimaculis | reverse complement strand
CCTTCTTCTCTCTCTCTCTCTCTCTCTCTCTCTCTCTCTCTCTTTTACCCACTACCTACCTGCCTTCTTCCCTCTTTCTCTCTATCATACATACTACCTGGCTTCTTCCCTCTCTCTTTTACCCACTGCCTGCCTTCTTCCCTCTCTCTCTCTACATACTACTCATACTACCTGCCTTCTTCCCTCTCTCTCCCCTGTAGCGGGGTATTGCCTGTAGTAATGTGGGCAATACTTGCAGTGTTTTGGCGCCCCTTCGGCCCCAGCGATTAGCTTTCAGTTCTTCAACTGTCCCTCTTTTCTTCTTATTTCCTTCCTGCTTGCTGTCACACCTCTCTATCACATTTTTCTGGCGCTATAGCACCTCGATGTTGCGGCGCCTAATATCCATCAATCAAAAAAAAATCCCTCACTCTCTTACCTACTACTCCTTCTGTTATACCCCCTACTCACACTACCTGCCTTCTTTCCTCCTCGCTAACCATCTCTCCTCCTCGTCCCACCATCAACAACAACAACAACATATACATATAGACTCCCTCACCTGTGCCCTGGACTGCTCGCCCACCAGAATAACATCCCTGGTAGCGTCGTGTATGGGTATGTCAGAGAGGTAGAGACCCCTTGAGGTGAGGGCTGTGATACCATCCAACAAAGGCGACCCCACGAACAAAAGGGAGTCACTCTCAGGACACATTACCATCTGACCTTTCAGCTCCATGTTCTATAGAGATAACCATACAAAAGGAAAGCATTAGATGGCGTATTACAACATGTTCTATAGAGGCTACAACAACAACACAAAAGAAGCATTACATACTAATATTAAATTTTATAACTAGAAGACATAATATCGTAAATAGAATGTTATGTTTAATAAAAAGAAAGCATTAGATGGCGTATTACAAAAAGTTCTATAGAGATAACAATACAAAAGAAGCATTACATACTTATATTATTTTATAACTAGAAGACATAATATGGTAAATAGAATGTTATGTTAGATACAAATTAAACATTAGATAACGTATTACAACATGTTCTATAGACGCTACAACAACAACACAAAAAGTATTACGTACTAATATTATTTACCATAGTCTTCTAGTTATAAATTTTATTACTAGAAGACATAATATGGTAAATAGAATGTTATGTTTAATACAAAAGGAAAGCATTAGTTGATATATTACAACATGTTCTATTGAAATAACAATATAAAGGAAAGCATTACATACTTATATTATATTTATAACTAGAAGACTATATATGGTAAATAGAATGTTATGTTAAATAAAAAGAAAGCTTTATATGGCGTATTACAACATGTTCTATAGAAATAATAATACAAAAAAACCATTATGTGTATATATATTTATAATCAGAAGACATAATATGGTAAATAGAATGATATGTTGAGGGTGTGTGAGAGTAGGGGGCAGGCTTGGGGGAGTTTGGGGGGTGCAGAAATAGGGGGACAAGCTTAGGGTGGAGGGAGGGGGGATAAAAAGCCTGTCCCCTATTCCTGCACTCCCCTTCCCCCCCTCCCCCCAAGCCTGTCCCCCTACTCCCGCACCCCCCAAACCCACCCCAAGCCTGTCCCCCTACTCCCGCACCCCCCAAGCCCACCCCAAGCCTGTCCCCTACTCCCACACCCCCTAAAATTGTCTACAACATTATTTTATTAGCTTTCAAAGATGACAACATAATTATGGGTCGATTCCACAGTGGTATTTGTTTGTTAGCTAAATAAATGTTAGATAAAAGGGTACAGCCACAATCAAATATCCACCGACACTTTCCTTCCATCGTAGTAAATATCTTGGTAATAAAGAACAACAACACGTGTATGATTTTGCAGCACCTCATAATAATAATAATAATAATTGAGGGGGTTGAGTTGACGTAAGGTGTTGTTGTTGTATGATTATATTTTGATATGATACTGATTTATTTACACGATGGAAGGAAAGTGTGGGTGGTTATTATTTTGATTGTGGATGTACAGTCTCCTCCACTCCCGCTTTCACCAGTTCAGCGTTGCCATCGTATACACCATGCATCGTGTGAGCTACCAGTTCCGACTCTCACATCCGAAACACCTGCCATCAACCCTTACTCTTACTGGCAGGTGTTTCGAATGCGAGAGTCGAAACTGATAGCTCACACGATGCATGGTGTATACGATGACAACGCTGAACTGGTGAAAGCGGGAGTGGAGGAGACTGTACAATTGCAGGAGGGAGTTTCTTTATCCCCCTGAACTAAATAAAACGACGGAAATGAGTTGCCAGGAAAGGTTAGTGTTAAAATGTAACGTTATATTCACTGAGGCAAGGGAACATTGTGGTGGGCAAAATGAATTATGTTTATTTAAGGGGGTGTGGGAATAGGGGGACAGGCTTGGGGGGTTTTGGGGGGGTGCAGGAGTAAGGGGACAGGCTTGGGGTTTTTTTGGGGGTGCAGGAGTAGGGAGACAGGCTTGGGTTTTTTTGGGGGGTCCAGGAGTAGGGGGACAGGCTTGGGGGTGGGTTTTGGGGGGGTTAAGGGGGCGCGGGAATAGGGGGACAGGCTTTCTACCCACCCTAAGCCTATCCCCCTATTCCCACACACCCCAAACCCCCCCCAAAGCCGTTTTCCCTACGCCTGCACCCCCCAAAACCCCCCCAAGCCTGTCCCCTTATTCCCACACCCCCTTAATTAAGAGAAGGAAAAAAACAAGTTATTTTGTTGAACTCGGCAGTGCTATGAAATTATACATACAATAAATTCCTACTTCAAGAAAGGGGAAATATTATTCACTGCTTCCAAAGTGAATGAATCTTCACACACGTTTGTTAGGTTTAGTAAAGCAAACTTAGGAACGAGTGCTGACAAACTCTGTGATCTTTAATGAATCTAGTCCCGAGGTAAACAGTGGCAATTCAAAGGAGTCAAAGGCATGCACTCCATCGCCTGTGTGAGGGGGGAAGGAAGTGTAGTGTTGGTATAACATCAGGAGCAACTGCTGATTTTTCAACTCTCTTCCAGGCAATGGTATAACATCAGGAGCAACTGCTGATTTTTCAACTCTCATCCAGGCAATGGTATAACATCAGGAGCAACGGCTGATTTTTCAACTCTCTTCCAGGCAATGGTATAACATCAGGAGGAACTGCTGATTTTTCAACTCTCTTCCAGGCAATGGTATAACATCAGGAGGAACTGCTGATTTTTCCGACTCTCATCCATGCAACAGGAGGGCATAGTTTTGTTTATCAGTTTCTGCTGTTTATATCCTGTAATACCGTGTGGGAATCCAGGCACTTCAATGTACAGTTGGACACATGAATGGTTGGTATAGCCCAAGTGAAAGATGGTCAATTTCTCCCAATATCAAGTTCCTTAGTGCCAAATAGGAGACATCAGGGGCAGAAGTCAGTATTGAGTATGGTGTGTGTGTGTGTGTGTGTGTGTGTGTGTGTGTGTGTGTGTGTGTGTGTGTGTGTGTGTGTGTGTGTGTGTGTGTGTGTGTGTGTGTGTGTTCCTTAGTGCCAAATAGGAGACATCAGGGGCAGAAGTCAGTATTGAGGATGGTAATAAAAAACAAGTACCTGAAAATAGACACTGGTGGTTACTCAAATGGGACAAGTATATTTCACCACCTGGGCTGTACCACCCATTTATGTGTTCAACTGTACACGGGGATGAATCATGTAAGGGTTGGACAGCTTTCCATCTTCTAATTTACTGCAAACAGCTACCTACTCACTATTCAATGCAATAACATTATATGAGAACGTGAAACATTAGTCAGCAACTTGTTTGAGTTGTACCGGTTATACTACATATATAATTATATTCTACAATGTACACTCGTGATACGTAATCCCTGACCAGAGACGAACGGCAGGCACCACACACACACACACACACACACACACACACACACACACACACACACACCCTGCATTCGAACACATCAGCCTCTATAGGTGTACTGGGTGGGGGGAAATGAGCAATACCAGGCGATTCGAAGCTTTCTGTTCCTCACACTCTGGTCAGAAATTATGTATCACGAGTGTACAGTCGGCGGCAAAAGTCCTGTCGCCTAACCTGCTCTAACGAGACACACATAATTCATGGACTCGAGAAATACACACGGTTTCTACACCTAATAATCTCGAGACTATGAACATCGCGTGCCTCAGTGAAACAAGTGAGGCGACAGGACTTTTGCCGCCGACTGTACAGTGAGTCAGTCAGTCACATGTAACACACAACTCTGAAGAGACAAAGAACAAACCATAACAATCTACAACCCAGCCGCCTCGTGTTTATAAGGTAACTGCTTTAATATACCCTTGAACAGAGTTATTCCTATGTGTATTGAAACTTATGTTAAGGGAGTGTGGGAGTAGGGGACAGGCTTGGGGTGGGTAGAAAGCCTGTCCCCCTATTCCTGCACTCCCCTAACCCCCCCATAAGCCTGTCCCCCTATTCCCGCACCCCCCAGTCCCCTCCAAAGCCTGTCCCCTATTCCCACACCCCCTTATATTAATCACTATACCTTCATTCTGTTCCTGGTGCCGGGTTGAATCTTGATGGCCAGAACGTAAGCGATGTTGATCCTGGCAATGACTTGGTCGTAGGTGAGGCTGGTTCCCTCTGGTGACCGTAGAGTGAAACATGTGATCACCTCGTCTGCCTGGCGTAGTGGCTGAGGACCAAACACCTTAGGGAGAAAATAATATAGATATGGACTGTAGGCTATTTGGTTCACTCAAAGTCACGCTGCAGTACAGTCGGCGGCAAAAGTCCTGTCGCCTCATTTGCTTCACCGAGGCACGCGATGTTCATAGACTCGAGATTACTAAGTGTAGAAAACGTGTGTATTTCTCGAGTCCATGAATTCTGTGTGTCTCGTTGAAGCAGGTGAGGCGACAGGACCTATATGCCGCCGACTGTACTGTAGATGCAATGCAAATTTTCCTTGACCCAAATTTTTGTGCCGCTGAAATCTGAAAGCTCGTTAATCCCTTGGGCCTTTTTCAGAGAAGTGAAGGCTCTCGTAAATTCTCGTTAGGTAGATAGAATAAGAGGATGACTGGCTCAGAGCGTAACGTCTCACCGCCTCCACTCCTCCTTCTCCTCCTTCTTTGCACTAGGAAGGTCGCTAGTGAGAGACCAGACTAAATGGTTCCCATCTTTAAGTTCTTCAACTGTCCCTCTTTTCTTTTTATTTCCTTCCTGCTTGCTGTCACACCTCTCCAAGATATGCAGTGTTCATGAACTCGAGAAATACACACGTTTTCTACACCTAATAATCTCGAGTCTATGAACATCGCGTGCCTCGGTGAAGCAAGTGAGGCGACGGGACTATTACCGCCGACTGTACCTTAGCCGCAATTATCTTGGAGAACACCAAGCTGAGGACAACGAAATTAACTTATATTACCGTATATACAGGGTTATTCAAAACTATATTTACAAAATGACAGGGTAAAGTCCTGACATGATGTTAAATATAGTTCCATATATATTTTTCAAAGAGTTAAAAAGTTAATTACACACATGAAAGCCAAATCCAATGCCGTGGGCGAACGATCGAACACTTTAAAATTATCTCCTCCCACACCTCATCCCCTTCTCTCTCTTAAGTGGACGAGGCAAGTTTTAAAACATATGAAGCAATGACACCATGGGATTCAAACAGATTCGTTGGCTTTTAATCGATGCCAAGGCTTCGTGTTTCTTGTAATGTCAGATCAATAAAAGTATGGGATTTTCTGTTGTGGTTGTATGTGACACTCACTTAAAATACACTGTTAGTATATGCCCTGTAATAAAAAAATATGTTGAAACTATTAGTGGTTACTACTCTCTTCGTCTATCTGACATTACAAGAAAAACGAAGACTTGGGATCAATTTGAATCTGTTTGAATCCCGTGATCGATAGGGGTTTATTGCTTCATACGTTGTAGTAAGTTAATTTTTGAAGTGTTCCATCATTCGCCCACGGTAATGGATTTATCTTTCATGTCTGTCATTGACTCTTTAAATTTTTGAATAATACATACGGAAATATGTTTAACTTCATGTCAAGACTTTACCCTGTCCTTTTGTAAATATACTTTTGAATAACCCTGTATATGATGAAAGAATATTTACACTCGCAATCCAAAATTTGCATCCAGGTCTTGTTGATTTTTCGATTTATTTGACATACTAGTGAACCAATTACAACGCTTATCTTGCTTCATATTGGCTTGAGATCGTTAAATTCTCGATCAGGCTATTCGAAGCAAGCCTGGATACATATTTTGGATTGCGAGTGTGTGTATATATATATATATATATGTTAAGAAAGTCACTGTGGGTTTCAACTATAACTCCGTCATAATAGTTTATTTTAGAGGTACGCCACAATCAAATAACCACCGACACTTTCCTTCCATCGTGCAAATAAATCAGTATCAAATCAAACTATAATCATACAACAACATCTTACGTCAACTCAACCCCCTCAATTATTATTATTATGAGGTGCTGCAAAATCATACACGTGTTGTTCTTTATTACCAAGATATTTACTACGATGGAAGGAAAGTGTGGGTGGATATTATTATTATTATTATGAGGTGCTGCAAAATCAAACACGTGTTGTTCTTTATTACCAAGATGTTTACTACGATGGAAGGAAAGTGTGGTTGGATATTTGATTGTGGCTGTACAGATAAACTCAAAGGGTCTGAGTGGGCAGCCAGACAGTGGGGTGAATTCACAGGATCAGTACAGATTTGTGTAATGAATTATGGATAAAGATGGTATATGAAATGGGGGTAACGACCAGAAAAAAGTTTGGGATCCACTGCACTAGCCTGTTGTTCTCGTAATTGAAATATATGCATATGTATGTATCCAGAATAACTCACAAGGAAAATAAAAACGGAATAGCAAGGTTTCGTCTATTTCTCACGACATCTTCAGGGTACGTACTCTAAAGATGTTTTGAGAAATAGACGAAAACTTGGTATTCCGTTTTCATTTTCCTTGCGAGTTATTCTGCAATTATATAAATCACGTGTCCTTGTGATTACCAATGAATATATATGTATATTATGTTTATATATGTATGCTTGTCAAAAATTCTGCAGCCTCTTTCACTAACCTGCAACAGTCCTGAACCAAGTTGAATAATCCTCATGGCCTTGTTACAGACGAAGTGCCAAGGGAACGCCTTACAGAAGCTGCTAACACCGATCTTGGAGTCCTTGGTGTTACATGAGGCTATGGACCGTATCGCCGCCACTATACTCGTCTGACCATTGTGAGAGGTAGCTTTGTTGCCGAGTTCTGGGGAGGAGGAGGAGGAGTCAGCTTCAGGCCGGCTGTTTTCATCTTGGTAGTCGATTAGTGATGTAACGTTACTCTCGTTCTGTGGTACGTCGCCGCCACTACCGTTGTGGGGAATGGAAGAGTGAATGGTGGATGTAATATCGTCGCCTCGTCCGTTTTCTGAGCCTGTTGTTGTTGTTGCCGTTGTTGTTGTTGTTGATGGGACAGTGGTGGACTTCGTGATGCCACCGCTGCTATCCTCCTCC
The DNA here is from genome assembly GCA_034508575.1 of Petrolisthes manimaculis. Lineage (NCBI taxonomy): Eukaryota > Metazoa > Arthropoda > Malacostraca > Decapoda > Porcellanidae > Petrolisthes > Petrolisthes manimaculis. Next base: position 4,919 of record JAWZYT010002090.1, on the reverse strand, counting down.
ACCTCCTCCTCCACCGGCAGACACTCCCCTTCCTCGATAGTGTACCTGAAGTAGAATCTGTGGTTGGATCGGTTGCCATTGGGAGTGTCGCATTTGTCGCAGGTGACTCTGACCGTCCTGTAGAACACCTCGGCCCCTACTCCTTCAATCACCCCTCCCACGAAGTACCGTATGGGTTCCCTGTTGGTGAAGAAGTGAAGCACGATGCGATCCCCCTGGCGGTTACACACCAAACTGGGCACGTCGTTCTTGGTCTTGAGGTTAGGGTTTGTTTTGATGATGTCGCATAGGCTGGTGAGGTTGGTGAGAAAACCCTCGATGTTGTAGCCCAAACTTTGAAGGGCTTTTCCATACTGATGACGGCACTCCCTCAGATATTCCAAACCCAGTTGTCGCATGAACTCCTCCTGACTCACTTCTGCGGAAAAGATAAGACGTGGAGATGAGAATAAGTAACGAGAATTAGACGTGGAGATGAAAACACGTGGCTACAATAAGACGTGGAGATGATAACACATAACTACAATAAGACGTGGAGATGAAAACACGTAACTACAATAAGACGTGGAGATGAGAACACGTAACTACAATATTACGTGGAGATGAGAACACGTAACTAGAATTAGACGTGGAGATGAGAACACGTAACTACTATAAGACGTGGAGATGAGAACAAACAAATACAATAAGATATGGAGATGAGAACACGTGACTACAATAAGACGTGGAGATGACAACACGTAACTACAATAAGACGTGGAGATGAGAACAAACAACTACAATAAGACGTGGAGATGAGAACACTTAAATACAATAAGACGTGGAGATGAGAACACGTAACTACAATAAGACGTGGAGATGACAACACGTAACTACAATAAGACGTGGAGATGAGAACAAACAAATACAATAAGATGTGGAGATGACAACACGTAACTACAATAAGACGTGGAGATGACAACACGTAACTACAATAAGACGTGGAGATGACAACACGTAACTACAATAAGACGTGGAGATGACAACAAGTAACTACAATAAGACGTGGAGATGACAACAAGTAACTACAATAAGACGTGGAGATGAGAACAAGTAACTACTATAAGACGTGGAGATGAGAACACGTGACTACAATTAGACGTGGAGATGAAAAAATGCAACTACAATAAGACGTGAAGATGAGAAAATTTAAGTAACTAGAATAAGGCTTGAGGGAGTAGGAGGAAATATTATGATGTGGTTGTGACAGGGAGACAGACAATCATAATTACGTGTGAAAAAAAAAAATGAGGACAATAATGGGAAGAAGAGTGAGATGAAGCAAGGTATATATATATTTATATTTTTTATTATTATTATCATGTTCCGACACTAGACATAGGCTTCATCTAGCCCGTTTCCGTGGCCCAAGTCAACTGCTACACACACACACACACACACACACACGCACACACACACACACACACACACACACCCACACACACGCACACACACACACCCACATCACGACTTCCGAACTTGTACCCAGCCACTGAGGGAAGGAAGTGAGGGTAATTCCCAAATACTGCAACAGTTATGGTAAAGTGATGGTCTAATGTACTGCAACCTGGTGAATAAAAGCGAGCTATTTGAGTTAATTTTATGAACCAAAATTGCACACACCAACAGCTATAGTTTCGGATCATTTTTCGAAGCCATCTCATTGGAAGGTGTTGCAGTACATTAGAGCAGGACTTTACCAGTGTGTCTTAACAACAAAAGTTTTGGTGAGGCGTGAGTTTTAGATGATAATTATGTCCTTTTAACTTTGAATCATACTGTTTCACCCTTTTGGTGTAGTGAAGAATGACTTGTGTATGTACAGTTGTCAAAAAAGGTATTGCGACAACTATTGATACAACATTAAATATATTAATGTCCATAGTTGTTTGTAGGGATTATAAGTATGTATTACAGAAGGATATGTATATTTCCTTCTGTTATACATGCTTATAGTCCCTACAAATAGTTGTGGATATTACTAGGGTTAAAGTTCTATCAAGATTTGTCGCAATACCTTTTTTGGCAACTGTACATATTTAGTAAATTATATAAATGACCAAATTTTAAATCACAAAAAAATTAATTATATCTGACCGTGGCTGTTGTACCACCAGAAGCCTCGTGAGTGAGTGAGTGGCATCGTATATCAATCAATCAATGTCGAGGTGAGGTGATGTGAGGTGAGGAGAGGCGAACATCCACTAGTCCAGGGTGACAATGGGGTGGTGGGTGGTGGGATGGTAAGGTTGGATACATGGATAGGTGGTCGTCTTACAGTCCAGGTGGTGAAAGATACTTGTGTCCCATTTGAGTAACCACCAGTGTCTATTATCAGGTACTTGCTTGCTTTTTATTACCATCCTCAATACTGACTTCCTTCTGCCCCTGATGTCTCCTATTTGGCACTAAGGAACACACACACACACACACACACACACACACACACACACACACACACACACACACACACACACACACACCATCCTCAATACTGACTTCTGTCCCTGATGTCTCCTGTTTGGCACTAAGGAACACACACACACACACACACACACACACACACACACACACACACACACACACACACACACACCATCCTCAATACTGACTTCCTTCTGCCCCTGATGTCTCCTGTTTGGCACTAAGGAACACACACACACACACACACACACACACACACACACACACACACACACACACACCATCCTCAATACTGACTTCTGCCCCTGATGTCTCCTGTTTGGCACTAAGGAACACACACACACACACACACACACACACACACACACACACACACACACACACACACACACACACACACACCATCCTCAATACTGACTTCTGTCCCTGATGTCTCCTATTTGGCACTAAGGAACACACACACACACACACACACACACACACACACACACACACACACACACACACCATCCTCAATTTTAGATATAATAATAGAAAAGTTATAGAATCGTGAAATGGAAAGAAGTACAGTCTCCTCCACTCCCGCTTTCACCAGTTCAGCGTTGCCATCGTATACACCATGCATCGTGTGAGCTACCAGTTTCGACTCTCACATCCGAAACACTTGCCAGTAAGAGTAAGGGTTGATGGCAGGTGTTTCGGATGTGAGAGTCGGAACTGATAACTCACACGATGCATGGTGTATACGATGGCAACGCTGAACTGGTGAAAGCGGAAGTGGAGGAGACTGTACCTGTTTTTTTTTTTTTTTTTTTTCATTTTTTTTTTTTTTTTTTTTTTTTTTTTTTTTTTTTTTTTTTTTTTTTTTTAGTCATTGGTAACACTGATCACTAATAAACATCATCATTGTGTTTATCAGTCATGCTTTACTTCGACTAAAAATCTTCTTAACTTTTCCATGATAAAGTTTCATTGTTATCCTTTATTATGCTGATAAATGGCTCTCAAAATTATACTACAAAAATTATACAACTACAAAATTATACAACTACAATATTATACAACTTTGTACAAAATTATACAACTACAAAATTATACAACTTTGTACAAAATTATACAACTACAAAATTATACAACTTTGTACAAAATTATACAACTTTGTACAAAATTATACAACTACAAAATTATACAACTACAAAATTATGTAACTTTGTACAAAATTATACAACTACAAAAATTATACAACTACAAAATTATACAACTACAAAATTATACAACTTTGTACAAAATTATACAACTACAAAATTATACAACTACAAAATTATACAACTACAAAATTATGCAACTTTGTACAAAATTATACAACTACAAAAATTATACAACTACAAAAATTATACAACTACAAAAATTATACAACTACAAAATTATACAACTTTGTACAAAATTATACAACTACAAAAATTATACAACTACAAAATTATACAACTACAAAATTATACAACTACAAAAATTATACATTGCATAATATTAATGAATGTTCTTTCTGACAACCGCCTCTGAACCGAAAATAAAAACGGTATCATATTTCCGTCGAACGATTGTCATAGAATTTTTAAATGCTAAATGGAATCAATGAATAAAAGGACGGCAATAAAAGGCAATGTACAGTTGCCCCAAAAAAGGTATTGCGACAACTATTGATACAACATTAAATATATTAATGTCCATAGTTGTTTGTAGGGATATATATAAGTATGTATTACAGAAGAATATGTATATTTCCTTCTGTTATACATGCTATATTATAAGTATGTATTACAGAAGGATATGTATATTTCCTTCTGTTATACATGCTATATTATAAGTATGCATTACAGAAGGATATGTATATTTCCTTCTGTTATACATGCTATATTATAAGTATGTATTACAGAAGGATATGTATATTTCCTTCTGTTATACATGCTTATAGTCCATATACAAATAGTTGTGGATATTACTAGGGTTAAAGTTCTATCAAGATTTGTCGCAATACCTTTTTGGCAACTGTACATACAAAAAATATTGACCTCCTTAATTAATCACTAAAGAAACCCTACACGTTGTAATATAAAGGTGCTTGTCAGAGTACTAAGGTATATGGCTTCATTCACTATATATAGTCTGTTCAAAATTTGTGTTCCTTTTGGCCTCTTATGCTTAGATAGATAGAAATAGATATTTAGATAGAAATAGATAGACAGATAGTTAGATAGATAGATAGATAGATAGATAGATAGATAGATAGATAGATAGATAGATAGATAGATAGATAGATAGATAGATAGATAGATAGACATAGATAGATAGATAAATAGATAGATAGATAGACATAGATAGATAGATAGATAGATAGATAGATATAGATAGATAGAGACTAGATAGATAGATAGATAGCTAGATAGACAGATAGATAG
>JAWZYT010002089.1:77500-85000 GCA_034508575.1 Petrolisthes manimaculis | reverse complement strand
CCTCACTAGGCCTAACTCACACAGCTTCCTCACTAGGCCTAACTCACACACACAACTTCCTCACTTCGGGCTTTACATGGCCGGCTTTTATTAGTGGTATAGTATAGTAACTATTGCACTAGAATTTATCACACACATACACAAACAAATACTCTCTCTCACTCATACACACATACATACACACACACACACACTCTCTCTCTCTCTTTGTATCTTTCATTTTTTCTCTCTCTCTCTCTTTGTATCTTTCATTTTTTCTCTCTCTCTCTCTTTTTTTCTCTCTCTCATACATACACACATACATACATAAGGAGGCGGCCTCCTTCTATTAAATTATCTATGTATTTATTTATGTATTAAATTATCTATGTATCACTACAGATTACAAAACATCAAACCACCAGCAAATATTTTTTTTTAATATTTGCAAAAAAAAAATTAGTTTCCTTTCAATTTCTCCGCTGTCCTTCTATCGATCTATTTTCCGTTTGCACCATCTTATTCCTCATAAAATTCTCTATTAATCCATGTATCTATTTATGTATTAATGTATCTATTTATCCCTTGAGATTGCAAAACATCAAACCAACATGAAATCAAAAATTTAAATATACACCAAAAAGAATTTTGAATTCTTCCAATTACTCCGCTGTCCTTCCATCAATATAAAATCCGATTGTACCATCAAATAGCCCATAAAATTCTCTATCTATCCATGCATCTATTTATCTATTAATGTATCTATTTATCACTACAGATTGCAAAACATCAACCCACCATCAAATCAAAATGTTTAATATTTGCCAAATATTTTTTGTTTCCTTTTGATTACTCCGCTCTCCTTCCATCGATCTATTTTCCGTTTGCACCATCAAATAGCCCATAAAATTCTCTATCAATCCATGTATCTATTTATCTATTAATATATCTATTTATCACTACAGATTACAAAACCTGTGGAGTGTGTTGCAACAACTTCCTCCCCATCCATCACTACTACAACCTCCACTACCTCATATGGGGCCTGGACCAACTGGGGGCGAGCATGGACCCCGATATCAGCACCCTAGGGGGGGGGGGAGCGGAGAAATTACCCCCCTCCCTCCCTCCTCTGTGGGATCTGAACAGGTGTGTGTGTGTGTGTGTGTGTGTGTGAGAGAGAGAGAGAGAGTGTGTATGTACGTGTGTGTGTGTGAGAGAGAAAGAGAGAGAGAGAGTGTGTGTATGTACGTGTGTGTGTGTGTGAGAGAGAGAGTGTGTGTATGTACGTGTGTGTGAAAGAGAGAGAGAGTGTGTATGTACGTGTGTGTGTGAAAGAGAGAGAGAGAGTGTGTGTATGTACGTGTGTGTGTGTGTGAGAGAGAGAGTGTGTATGTACGTGTGTGTGAAAGAGAGAGAGAGTGTGTATGTACGTGTATGTGTGAAAGAGAGAGAGAGTGTGTATGTACGTGTATGTGTGAAAGAGAGAGAGAGAGTGTGTGTATGTACGTATGTGTGTGAGAGAGAAAGAGAGAGAGAGTGTGTGTATGTACGTATGTGTGTGTGTGTAAGAGAGAGAGAGAGAGAGAGAGATAGAGATAGAGAGAATAATTAGAATATACATTATTTTTATTACTATATTAATTTTAATTAAATTTTAATTAATTTTAAAAAGAATATTAATTTTAAATAGAATATAATTTTAAATAGAATATATTTTAATTATAATTAATGTACATAGAAATACACACACATAGAAACATACATACATACATAAATTATTATTATTTATTTTTTATGTATGTATGTATGTATGTTTTTTTGGTGTATGTATGTATGTTTTGTGGTGTATGTATGTATGTGTTTTGAATTATGAATGTATGTATGTATGTATATGTGTGTATTTTAAAATTATATATATAATGTATTTTTATGTGTGTATATTTTGAATTTTGTATGTCTGTATGTGTGTATTTTAAAGTCTGTGTGTGTGTATTTATGTATACTAAATTTATGTATATATATGTATGTATTTTCAAAGAATTTTCATCACCATGTATGTATGTATGTATGTCTGTGTGTATTTCTTTGTATATGTCTGTGTGTATTTCTTTGTATATGTCTGTCTGTGTGTATTTTAATAGGTTATGTATGTGTGTATATTCAGTATTTTGAATTTTGTGTGTGTGTATATGTGTGTGTGTGTATATGTGTATATGTGTGTGTGTGTGTATGTGTGTGTGTTTGTGTGTGTGTGTGTGTGTGTGTGTGTGTGTGTATGTGTATGTGTATTTTGAAAGGTTAGGTGTATGTATGTATGTATGTGTGTATATTCTTAATTTTATATGTATGTATGTGTATATTTTATTTTATGTGTATGTATGTATGTATGTATGTATGTATGTATGTGTGTACATTCTTAATTTTATATGTATGTATGTGTATATTTTATTTTATGTGTATGTATGTATGTATGCGTGTATTTGTGTATGTATTTAATTATGTATGTAATGTGTATGTGTGTGTATATATGTATGTAATTTATATGAGTATGTGTTTCAAGTCTTCTAATTCTTCACCACACATGATGCATGCTGTACTCTCATTCTGGTATCTTCTTCTCTCTCCAAGGTTCATGTTGTTGGTTCTGCACTTGAAGATTATAACTGATTCTTCTCTGTTGTCATATATTTTCTCTTGTCCTCCTATTTCTTTTCTCCACTCTCTATATATTCTCAAACTAACTTTCTCTTGCATCTCTTGCTTCCAAACTTCTGTGTCCCACTTTTTCACTCTCATTCCTATTTCATCATTTGTTACATTCTCTCCTCTAATACCTACACTTTTTCTGTCCTCTCTTAATTCTTTTATCCATCTATTTTGTTTGGCTTGTCCCCTCATCTCCTCTAAAACTCTTTCTAGCATCTGGTTTCCTTCCCCTCTCAATACATATTGTAAATACTTAAACTGGCCTTCCATAATTCTTGCCTTCATACTTGATATTCCTACTTCTCCTCTAAGTGCTGTTTCCTGTGCATATCTTGGTGCCCCGAGTATCTTCCTACACACACTATTCTCTATTCTTTGAAGCTTAACTATCTCCTGTTTGGTGAAATCTATTACATTAGATCCGTACAATATTGCTATGCATTTCCAGTATGTTTTGCCTATTAACAACCTCGAACAACACCTCGCTATTATGGAATATGTCATGCTTGACATTCTCACTGCCTTTTCTATCATGATTTCTTTCTGGACTTTAAAGAAGTTTTTGCTATCATTAACTGTTACTCCTAAATACTTCATCCTATCGCCCACCTTTATACTCGCTATCTCCTGTGGTTTTTGTTTCATATTAAAGATGATAATGTTACTCTTTTGTTTATTGATCTCTAGCCCACACTCCCTTCCTGTTATACTACCAGCCAAGAGCATTCCGTCATCAGCGAAGAACAAAGATGTTATATTAAAATTTTCGTCTTTGAATCCCCTATTTAATTGTTCTAGTTTCTTTATTATTATGAATGTTATTAATTTAAATAAGGTGGTTGAACCCGTACACCCTTGCCTTATGCCGCTGCTTACTGGTATTGTCATTTCCTCTTCCTCATCCAACTTCACCTTTGTTATGTCCCCTTCATACAATTTTGTAATCATATCTATTGTTTTCTCATTTATTTTATATTCCATTAAAACCTTCACCATCTTATCCCTCTTAACACTATCAAACGCCTTCGCAAAATCTATTGTTATTACTACTAATGGCTTTTTAATTCTAAATGTTTTTTCTATGCAATATCTCAGAATGAGAATGTTGTTCTCTACTCTACCTCCCGTCGTAAATCCCGCTTGGTTATCTTTTCCCCATCCATTCCTCTCTATATGTTCCTCTATACTCAATCTCAGTACTGCCATCATTAATTTGTAGCCTATATTTGTCAATGCAATGGGCCTAAATTCAAACACTTTGGATTTCCTAGCTTTTGGGATCATTATTGTGTTAGATTCTCTCCATCCTTCTGGTATATTGGTTGTTTGTAAGGTTTGTTTCATTATACTGACCAAAGTGTCCATAAGTAGTTTACTTTCAGTGAATACCTTGAAAAACTTACTAATTTCCTCCTTTCCTTCCTATTTTCCTCCCTCCCTTCCCATTTTCCTTCCCTCCTTCCTATTTTCCTTCCCTCCTTCCTTCCTTTCTATTTTCCTTCCCTCCTTCCTCCCTTCCTATTTTCCTTCCTTCTTTCCTATTTTCCTTCCTTCTTTCCTATTTTCCTTTCTTCCTTTTTTCCTTGTTTATTATTTCATCTTCCAAATATGACACACCTCCTTGTATTTCTAATGCCATAACTAAATGCTCTCTAATCTCTCCACTACATAATTAGATCTATATGTTCAATTACTCCTTCCTCCTCCTCATTTCTTCCCACTTGGAATTGATTCCCTCTCTCTATCTCTAATTTTATATTATTTATTTCCCTTACATATTCCTCCTCCTTTACTAATATCATTTACATGTTTGCCATATATAGCACTCCAGTATTTCCTCACCTCCTCTTCTCTGTTTAATTGTTTGTTATCTGCTCCATACACATTATTTAACATACTAGTCCTTTCCCTTTCCTTTTCTCCCTTCAACATTCTTATATACTTCCATGTGTTCTTTCCATTACTTTTGTCCTCTTTTATTTCCTTTGCTTTCTTTTCTTCATTTTTGCACATCTCTTTTCTTATTAATATCTGTACTTTTGTTTTTTGTTCAGTATACAGTTTCTTCCACTTCTCCTCTTCTTCTTGACTATCTGCATTCCTACTCTTCCTATTTAATCTTCTTCTCTCCTTTATTTCATTTCTATATTTTCCTTTTAATACCCTATTTGCTGTTTTCAGAATGTTTCTTTCTAGATCCTGAAAATTGTTCACCTTTTCTTCTACAATACTTCTCTCTAATTCATCTTTATATTTTTGTAATGACTCTCTATCTGTTTTGTAATATTCTGTACATATCCAATCCTTCCTATTATAATTTTAGTTGTATTTCCATTAGATTGTGGTCTGATATATCTACCTTCTCTTTGTTTTCATCTATCATCATTTTTGCATATTTATCATAGAATTTGCCTGATACAAGTGCAAAATCTATTACACTCCTCTGTTTACCCCTGGACCATGTATATACTCCTTGGCAGTTTATATCGTCATTTAACATTATTAGTTTATACTTCTCCATCCATTCTATGATCATTTTTCCATTTCTGTCTAGCTTCTGCTCTCCCTTAAACCATTAAAGTCTCCTGTTATTAATATTGATTCTTCCGAGCTACTTTCTAAAATTCTCTCCACCTCCACTCTTATAGCATGATCTCTCTCATTATCACTTACGCTAAAATATACCACTACTACCTGTATTCCCCAACCTCGAATCTCTCCTTTTACATGCAAGATATCTCTATTTTTAGTATTGACTTTTTCAAAGATAATATCATTTCCTCTATAATATTTATTCTGTTACCAAAATTTACGTCTCTAATTTTCTTTTGCGTTTCAGTTAGACATATTATACTTTTGCTATCGATTAACTCTTCTACCTCCTTGGTCTTTACCTTTGATAACCCTTGAATATTTATAACCTTAATTACTATACTATCCTCTTGTTTATCACCATTCTTATCTAACTTACTTATATTTTTGATGATCCACCTACCTCCTTCTCCTCTCCTAATTCTCAATTCTTCTCTAAGTTTATCATTTTCTTCCCTTTCTTTTTTTGTCAAGTCAGGGGCAATGAAGATTCCTTTGATTTCATTGTTTTCATTTTCCTTCAGCTCCTTACTTCTCTTTATTAACTCCCATTTTACACCTATTTCATTCACTTCCACAATCATAGGCCTTGCTTTCTCATTATCTCTGGCAGCTCGCCCAATCCTGAATATCTTATTTATCTTTGCATCTTTCACTCCTAAAGCATTATGAAACACTTTTTCACAGAACTTTATATCCTCTTCTTCTCTTTCACTGCTTTCATTCTTCTCTGGCACATTAAACATTACTACATTTTTCTTCCGCTTTTCTTTATCTTGCATCTCTTCTATATTCTCCACGACTTTCTCCGTAACCTTTCTCACCATCTCATTCTCTCTATCCATCCATTTCTTTTCCAGGCCTTTAATCATATCTCTCACTTCTGCATTTGCTATCTTTAACTTTTTCAATTCTTCTTTCATTCCAAACATTTCTCCTCTCATTTGCTCCTCATTTTCACCTTCTTGTATTACTGTTACTACTGCTTCCTTCACTGTCTCCATCATCACCTCCTTGAATGTTTGGTTCGTTGGTTTGTTTGTTCCTCTCCCACGTATTTTCCAAATCTTCCATCTTGCTATATATGTCTGCATTCTTCTCCCTTACCACGGTTAGTTCTTCTTTCATTACGTCATTTTGTTCCTTACTAATGTTCTTCCATTCACCGCTACAAGGCTTACAAAACCATACCTTCATTTTGTTGACTATGGCGAGTTCTGCTTCTAAAATTCCTTCGCCTTCTCGGTGCCTCCAGTTTCTGCATTTATCACACCTAGCTCCGCCGTCCTCCACCCAGCGATCACATGCGGTGCACACTTCCTGTTTGGCCCTCGTCTCACCCTCGCAATTCGGGCATAGCATGTCCTCATTCACTTTTCCACTATACCGATCTTTATCACTTCTATTTTCTCTACTAGCCATTGTTTTTTGTTATAGTTCTCTCCGTCAGACAGACCCAGACCGTCGATTAGACTTCAGGAAGATGTAAACAAACATTCATTAATTCTTTTAACAATAATACAATGATTTATTTTGTTTTTGTTTTCAATAATTCAATGATTTTTTTTTTTTCAATAATTCAATGTTTTTTTTTTTTTTTTTTTTTTCAATAATTCAATTTTTTTTTCTTTTCAATAATTCAATTTTTTTTTTTTTTTTCAATAATTCAATGATTTTTTTTTCAATAATTCAATGATTTTTTTTTTCAATAATTCAATTTTTTTTTTTTTTTTTTTTCAATAATTCAATATTTTTTTCTTTTCAATAATTCAATTTTTTTTTTTCTTTTTTTTTTTTCAATAATTCAATGATTTTTTTTTCAATAATTCAATTTTTTTTTTTTTTTTTTTTTCAATAATTCAATGATTTTTTTTTTCAATAATTCAATGATTTTTTTTTTTTCAATAATTCAATGTTTTTTTTTTTTTTTTTTTTCAATAATTCAATTTTTTTTTCTTTTCAATAATTCAATTTTTTTTTTTTTTTCAATAATTCAATGATTTTTTTTTCAATAATTCAATGATTTTTTTTTTCAATAATTCAATTTTTTTTTTTTTTTTTTTTTCAATAATTCAATTTTTTTTTCTTTTCAATAATTCAATTTTTTTTTTTCTTTTTTTTTTTCAATAATTCAATGATTTTTTTTTCAATAATTCAATTTTTTTTTTTTTTTTTTTTTTCTATGCCTCAACCGAGATATATAATTTTTTTTATTGTCTC
>JAWZYT010002089.1:57500-60000 GCA_034508575.1 Petrolisthes manimaculis | reverse complement strand
ATAAATACAATTACCCACCGACTACACCTATACCATCAGAACTGTTTATGTCGTTAATAAATACAATTACCCACCGACTACACCTATACCATCAGAACTGTTTATGTCGTTAATAAATACAATTACCCACCGACTACACCTATACCATCAGAACTGTTTATGTTGTTAATAAATACAATTACCCACCGACTACACCTATACCATCAGAACTGTTTATGTCGTTAATAAATACAATTACCCACCGACTACACCTATACCATCAGAACTGTTTATGTTGTTAATAAATACAATTACCCACCGACTACACCTATACCATCAGAACTGTTTATGTTGTTAATAAATACAATTACCCACCGACTACACCTATACCATCAGAACTGTTTATGTTGTTAATAAATACAATTACCCACCGACTACACCTATACCATCAGAACTGTTTATGTTGTTAATAAATACAATTACCCACCGACTACACCTATACCATCAGAACTGTTTATGTCGTTAATAAATACAATTACCCACCGACTACACCTATACCATCAGAACTGTTTATGTTGTTAATAAATACAATTACCCACCGACTACACCTATACCATCAGAACTGTTTATGTTGTTAATAAATACAATTACCCACCGACTACACCTATACCATCAGAACTGTTTATGTTGTTAATAAATACAATTACCCACCGACTACACCTATACCATCAGAACTGTTTATGTTGTTAATAAATACAATTACCCACCGACTACACCTATACCATCAGAACTGTTTATGTTGTTAATAAATACAATTACCCACCGACTACACCTATACCATCAGAACTGTTTATGTCGTTAATAAATACAATTACCCACCGACTACACCTATACCATCAGAACTGTTTATGTTGTTAATAAATACAATTACCCACCGACTACACCTATACCATCAGAACTGTTTATGTCGTTAATAAATACAATTACCCACCGACTACACCTATACCATCAGAACTGTTTATGTTGTTAATAAATACAATTACCCACCGACTACACCTATACCATCAGAACTGTTTATGTCGTTAATAAATACAATTACCCACCGACTACACCTATACCATCAGAACTGTTTATGTCGTTAATAAATACAATTACCCACCGACTACACCTATACCATCAGAACTGTTTATGTCGTTAATAAATACAATTACCCACCGACTACACCTATACCATCAGAACTGTTTATGTTGTTAATAAATACAATTACCCACCGACTACACCTATACCATCAGAACTGTTTATGTTGTTAATAAATACAATTACCCACCGACTACACCTATACCATCAGAACTGTTTATGTTGTTAATAAATACAATTACCCACCGACTACACCTATACCATCAGAACTGTTTATGTCGTTAATAAATACAATTACCCACCGACTACACCTATACCATCAGAACTGTTTATGTTGTTAATAAATACAATTACCCACCGACTACACCTATACCATCAGAACTGTTTATGTCGTTAATAAATACAATTACCCACCGACTACACCTATACCATCAGAACTGTTTATGTCGTTAATAAATACAATTACCCACCGACTACACCTATACCATCAGAACTGTTTATGTCGTTAATAAATACAATTACCCACCGACTACACCTATACCATCAGAACTGTTTATGTCGTTAATAAATACAATTACCCACCGACTACACCTATACCATCAGAACTGTTTATGTCGTTAATAAATACAATTACCCACCGACTACACCTATACCATCAGAACTGTTTATGTTGTTAATAAATACAATTACCCACCGACTACACCTATACCATCAGAACTGTTTATGTCGTTAATAAATACAATTACCCACCGACTACACCTATACCATCAGAACTGTTTATGTCGTTAATAAATACAATTACCCACCGACTACACCTATACCATCAGAACTGTTTATGTTGTTAATAAATACAATTACCCACCGACTACACCTATACCATCAGAACTGTTTATGTCGTTAATAAATACAATTACCCACCGACTACACCTATACCATCAGAACTGTTTATGTTGTTAATAAATACAATTACCCACCGACTACACCTATACCATCAGAACTGTTTATGTCGTTAATAAATACAATTACCCACCGACTACACCTATACCATCAGAACTGTTTATGTTGTTAATAAATACAATTACCCACCGACTACACCTATACCATCAGAACTGTTTATGTTGTTAATAAATACAATTACCCACCGACTACACCTATACCATCAGAACTGTTTATGTTGTTAATAAATACAATTACCCACCGACTACACCTATACCATCAGAACTGTTTATGTCGTTAATAAATACAATTACCCACCGACTACACCTATACCATCAGAACTGTTTATGTCGTTAATAAATACAATTACCCACCGACTACACCTATACCATCAGAACTGTTTATGTCGTTAATAAATACAATTACCCACCGACTACACCTATACCAT
>JAWZYT010002089.1:45000-52500 GCA_034508575.1 Petrolisthes manimaculis | reverse complement strand
GTTTTTATCAATTTCATGTGTGTTTATGTGTGTTTTTGTGTGTTGTTTAGTGTGTATGTGTGTGTGTATGTGTATTTAGGTTGTGTGTGTGTATGTGTGTGTGTATGTGTATTTAGGTTGTGTGTGTGTATGTGTGTGTGTATGTGTATTTAGGTTGTGTGTGTGTATGTGTATTTAGGTTGTGTGTGTGTATGTGTATTTAGGTTGTGTGTGTGTATGTGTATTTAGGTTGTGTGTGTGTATGTGTATTTAGGTTGTGTGTGTGTATGTGTATTTAGGTTGTGTGTGTGTATGTGTATTTAGGTTGTGTGTGTGTATGTGTATTTAGGTTGTGTGTGTGTATGTGTATTTAGGTTGTGTGTGTGTATGTGTATTTAGGTTGTATGTGTGTATGTGTATTTAGGTTGTGTGTGTGTATGTGTATTTAGGTTGTGTGTGTGTATGTGTATTTAGGTTGTGTGTGTGTATGTGTATTTAGGTTGTGTGTGTGTATGTGTATTTAGGTTGTATGTGTGTATGTGTATTTAGGTTGTGTGTGTGTATGTGTATTTAGGTTGTGTGTGTGTATGTGTATTTAGGTTGTGTGTGTGTATGTGTATTTAGGTTGTGTGTGTGTATGTGTATTTAGGTTGTGTGTGTGTATGTGTATTTAGGTTGTGTGTGTGTATGTGTATTTAGGTTGTATGTGTGTATGTGTATTTAGGTTGTGTGTGTGTATGTGTATTTAGGTTGTGTGTGTGTATGTGTATTTAGGTTGTGTGTGTGTATGTGTATTTAGGTTGTGTGTGTGTATGTGTATTTAGGTTGTGTGTGTGTATGTGTATTTAGGTTGTGTGTGTGTATGTGTATTTAGGTTGTGTGTGTGTATGTGTATTTAGGTTGTGTGTGTGTATGTATGTATTTAGGTTGTGTGTGTGTATGTGCGTTTATAGGATATTTATGTGTTGTATAGTATGTGTGTGTGTGTACGTATGTGTTTTTATTATGTGTGTGTGTATGTGTGTGTTTTTCGTATGTGTGTATGTGTGTGTTTTTTTATTATGTGTGTGTGTGTGTGTTTTTTTTTTTTAGTATGTGTGTGTGAGTTTTTAGTATGTATGTTTTTTTAGTATGTGTGTGTGTATGTGTGATTTTTCAGTATGTGTGTGTGTATGTGTGTGTTTTTATTATGTGTGTTTTTAGTATGTGTGTGTGTATGTGTGTTTTTTTAGTATGTGTGTTTTTTTAGTATGTGTGTGTTTTTAGTATGTGTGTGTGTGTTTTTTTTTTCAATGTTATGTACGTTTATATGTGTTTTTCTGACTGTATGTGTGTATTTTAATATTCCGTGTATGTATGTGTGTATTTAATGCCTGTGTGTGTGTGTTTATGTTTGTGTGTATGTATGTATGTATGTTGTTGTATGTGTCTATGTATGTAGGTGTTGTGTGTGTTTGTATGTGTGTATATTTAATGCCTGTATGTGTGTGTGTGTTTATAGGATATTTATGTATGTGTATGTATGTATTAGAGCCTGTGTGTGTGTATGTATGTACAGATAATGTGTGTATGTATGTGTGTATATATATATATATATATATATATATATATATATATATATATATATATATATATATATATATATATATATATATATATATATATATATATATATATATATATATATATGTATGTATGTACATATAGGTTGGTAAAGGGTTGTGTCACATAAAGTGTATGCCTGTATGTGTGTATATATGTATGTATGTGTGTGTGTATATATATATATATGTATGTATGTATGTATGTATAGGTTGGTGAAGGGTTGTGTCACATAAAGTGAATTTAGCATAAAGTAAATTGTACATTTCCATAATAAATAATAATAATAATAATAATAATAATAATAATAATAATAAATAATTTAAGTTTAACTTGAAAATGGAGCCTAATGGTTCATGTTATTTTAAGAGTTCATGGAAATTGTATTTATTTAATTTTTATCATGATACACACTATTTCAAATTCACATAATTTAAACTCACATAAAAAGAGAAGAGAATGTATATAGATGTGTATGTGTGTATGTATGTATATATATATTGTCATGTTTGTATAACAAGGCTGATCAATACATCATTATAATTACTTAGTATTTACTTAATAGTTATAAATGTCATCACAAAGATTAATGATATTAGTTTTCTGTACAGTTCAGCAGTTAAGAGAGAGAGAGAGAGAGAGAAAGAGAGAGAGAGAGAGAGATTATATAAGCATGTATGTGTGTGTGAGAGAGAGAGAGAGAGAGAGAGAAAGAGAGAGATTATATAATCATGTATGTGTGTGAGAGAGAGAGATAGAGAGATTATTTGTATATACTGTACATTGATTGATAACAATATTGTTCCTTATTGGGCTCACAATGTGATACATTAACCTACAGGTACAATATACATATATATACACACGCAAATACATACACTACCATACATTATTTCATTAGGTAATAATAGGTATCTAAAAAGAGGATATGAAATATAAATTCCCTGATACTATATACAGGCAAGATCACCCCCTCTGTCACACACACACATTTATCTTATAATCAAATCCTTGGTGCAAATTCCTTATACTATATGTACACAATATTTCCTGGACTATTTCATTGTTAATCATCCATATTATTTACTATGTAATATCACATATAGTATTAAAGTATCTCTATATTTTACAATACAATACATAGTAAACAAGTGTATTGTTGTCTACATTGTATGTACCCCAACAACTCCCAGTAATACTTATACACAAACCTGAGTCACATACAGACTGTATCATACAGGCTGTTTCTTTGTCATCCATATGTTATTAGTTTACTAGAGTATAATGTTTAAATGAGGCACTAGTTTCATACATATTGGCTAATTTACATCTTACCCTATCATTCTGTTTTATTCTAATCATACTCCTTATCTGTCTAATTGATAAGGGACACACACATCATCAATAACATCTTTTTGGCATGCTATTTTTGCTACTTTGTCTACTGTTTCATTTCCTACAATACCAACATGTGATGGTAACCAATACATTGACTTCATGTATTAGTTGTCTACATTTAGTTATTTTGTTATCATATAGTGGCTTACTGCTGTTGAGGGATTCAAGGGCTGATATACTATCAACAAACAGGTATATATCTTTCTTAAGAGAGAGAACTTTAGATAGCCCTAACCTTATACCCTGGAGTTCTGCATGGGTGGACGAGATACCCATTACTGAGCCGTAGTGAAAATTGGTATTCATTTAGCTTACCATCTGAGTATTGACGGACAACAGCACCGCATCCCGCCCTTCCTGCCTCACTCACCGCATCCCGCCCTTCCTGCCTCACTCACCGCATCCCGCCCTTCCTGCCTCACTCACCGCATCCCGCCCTTCCTGCCTCACTCACCGCATCCCGCCCTTCCTGCCTCACTCACCGCATCCCGCCCTTCCTGCCTCACTCACCGGGATATTTGTTTGATGCAATACTATTCATCATTACATTGAAGAGAGTATATAGGGCTAAGTACACCACCCTGTGGAGTGCCAAGGTCAAAATTCCTTTGTTCAGACAAACATCACTGATACCATACACTATAGCTTTCCTGCCAATCAAGTAGTCCGAGACCCACTTGAGCCTCCTACCAGTTACACCGAGATTGGCTAGTTCAAATAATATTATTTAACCATTAGCTTTATCAAATGCCCCTTGTAAATCAACAAACACTCGACAGTCTCCATACTCATAAGATAAACATTTAATTATACATTCTGCAGTTCCCTTACCCTGTCTGAATCCATATAAGTTATTAGATAAGTTGTCACCCAGTATATACAGCAACCTGTTTAAAATAATTCTTTCCATCATCTTGCAAAGGCAAGATGTTAGAGATATTGGTCGGTATTCTCCATTCCCTTTCGGTATGGGTATAATAGTAGCTTCTTTCCACTTTTTTGGTAACACTCCAGCCTCATAACTCATGTTAAACAACTCCAAAAGAGGACTGTTGTCCATAGATACAAGGTAGTTCAGTATATCGTAAGTTATTCCATCAGCACCAGGAGCTGTGGAATTTCCTTTTTTAATAACTCTGAGTAGTTCATCTTTGGTAATTTTAACACATGATGGATTGTTTACTTTCACGTGGGCAGATATCAATGCATTTCTCATTGTCTTATCTTTTCTTACAGCTTCCTGGGTGTCACCAGGCAAGGAGGAGAAACTAGAGGCACTCGCCCACTTATCAATTAAATTATTTGCTATTATTTCTGGGTATGCAACTGCAACACTTTTTTCCCTTTTCCCCCTAACACTATTTACTTTCTGCCAAATTTGTGATACTGTACCTTCTTACATTTTCCAATGTCTTGCACAAATTCATACCATTTGTCTGTCCTAGCTTCCTGCCTTATCATACTACATGTTTTTGCTATCTCTAACATTACTTCTTTGTCCTCATTACTCTTGGAAGCTTGCCATTGTTGGACTGAACTTTTTAAAATTTTATTCCACTCTTTGATTCTTTTATCTTTAACATAATTAACTTTACAACGTCTGTGTTCCCTGATTGGTCTTCCTTCTTTCTCATTATTAAGTAACATTTCTTCTATTATACAGATAAGATCCTCATAGAACTCATCCACAGAAATTGGTTTGTAGTTTTTATACCAGTAATTAATACCTGAAATAAAGTAGTCCATTTTTCCTTTTTGTATAAACAGTTTTTTCCTCTTTATGCATGAACTTAGCTTTGTGAAAGGCATGTGTTGTCACCCAGTAGAATACAGTCTTGATGGTCTTCTATGAACTGTAGCCATCTAGTACCATTACAATTAGGTTTTCCACCTGTCCCAAGCTTAGGGTGGCCAGCATTTACATCACCAACCACAAGTGTAGGACCACAGAAAAAGCAATCAGGTCAATTTTTAACATTCAAGCAGTTTTGACCAACATACACATTTACTATATTAATAAATCCTTCCTTTAGCTTAAGTTTAATACACATACACTCAATTCCTTCACTTTTCTCAGGCGGCATAATTACTTCAGTTGGGATCCTTTTCTTAACATAAATAGTGATGCCTTGAATATTTTCAGTGCTAGCTAACTTAAAACACTGGTAATTACACAAGGCATACGTGTCCTCCTCTCTTTCCCTTGTTTCTTGTAAGACAACTACATCAATATCATTTCCCAGCACATAATAATGGATATTAGTCCATCTGTATTTAAGGCTATTAACATTCCATGAAAGCACTTTGAGATTTGATATACCCTTATCCATTATGTTGTACTTGGATTGGAGTTACTTACTGCTGAGGTATAGAAAAAAAAAAAAAAAAAAAAAAAAATTATTGAAAAAAAAAAAAAAAAAAAATGAGTTATTGAAAAATAAAATAAATAATAATTGAATTATTGAAAAAAAAAAAAATGGTGAGATTCATTAAGATCTTTTCTATGGCCTGACAATTTTGCTTTAGCTCGAGGGGCGTGATTTCCTCCTCATCATCCTTTTTATTATTATTTCCTTTAGCAGCACTCATTTCCTTTTTTAAAGTTTCATACTTTTTCTCCATTGCATTGATCTTTTCTTCATACTTCTTTTCTAATGTATCTACTTTTTCATACAACTTTGCAAAATTTTCCCTCATTACGGAAATAAAATCAGACCAAAAATAAAGGTAGAAAAAAAAAGAAACTGAACTTTCTCTCACCCCAAATTAAAAAATATATACAGTACAGTATAACTCTTTCTTTTTCTCTCTCTATCTCTATTCTCTCTCACTCTATCTCACTTCTGTTTGTGTGTGTGTGTGCAGAATTTATCTCTCTTTCTCACTGTGTGTGTAAAAGGAGGTGTGAGAAATAATGGTGGAAGGAATGATGGGAGGAAAGGTGGAGGAGATAGTGAGAGAGGGTTCATTCCCAGGTGCACTAAGTCCCTTGGGTGCAACGTGTGAAGTGGCCTCATCCCCCACCATGCCTATTTCATCCGTACCATCCCACGCGTTTCTTAAGGGAACTGGTGCATCCACAAACTTCATTTTATTTTCCGGCTCAAAGGACATTTTTGGTCTCTTATCACAGAGCTTGGATGCTGCATTATGGGGTTTTCCACAGTTACAGCATCTTACCTCCACTGTCTCACCTTCCTTAATTTTCTTACCGCACTCAGAAGAATTATGCTTTTTCCCACAAAACCTACAGCAAACCTCGTACCTGCAGCTCCAGGCCTTGTAGTTCCACCGACTGTAGTTATAGCATTGTATAGGCTGTTCAATATATTTATGAACTCACCTATATCCATTCCCAAGGACATGAAGCTTTTCTGGGACTTCTTCTCGCACCAGTACAACCACACTTTTCTTCTTTTCACCTCTCACAACGTGCCTCTTTGCCCACACTACACGATCGTCATCCAGTAACAGCTCCGGATCCAGTAGACGGTCGTAGGGCGCTATGAAAACTTTGGTGAGGTTCCCCATGTCCTTGGGCTGCTCCATCACCACTCCGTCATCAGCTTCACGACTGCTTCGGTCCCTTCCACCGTAATAAAGGGTCTGTTCAACCCCTCCTTCAGAGTTGGCTTAAATGACCTATATTGTTGTGCCTCTTCTGTGATAATGTTAATACACAAGAGTTAGAGAAGTATAACCACTTCCTCTCACCTGTCACCTTTGTTTTGTCCACTGGCTGGGTATCTTCTTCTGCAGTTGATTCAGCATCAGGTGCAGCGTCCCTCGGTCGCTTATTTATTAATTTAATGTTGTTGTTTCCATTACCTTCTAAGCTCTCCCGGTCTTTACGTTTTTTCTTTCTGGATTGGTAAACTTGAAAGGTTCTTTCACTGTTGTTCTGAGTGACCTGACTGGCCTGGCCTCCTCTGCTGCACGGTCTAACAAGGCATTAGACAGACCTACTGCTTGTACACCTTCCACAAGGTTTACTTGGTTGCTAGCCATCGTGTATAATGCCGTGGCCAATATAATATGATTTAGCCAGGATACAAGTGTTGCTTTGATAATGGGAATTCAGCACCAAAGAAAATTTGTAAGGGAGGTCAGTGGGCAAGTAACCCACTCTGACCTGACCCGACCCGACCTTCACCTCACGGTAGCTACACGGAGAGTGAGAGAGATAGAGAGAGTGAGAGAGAGAAAGAGAGTATATAGGGAACATTATTATATCTTTCCTGAGTTCATGGATTATTTTAATAAATGTGAGAAAGTGTGAAATTGTGAGAGAATGAGTGTGTGTGAAACTTTTACACACACAGTGAGAAAGAGAGATAAATTCTGCACACACACACACAAACAGAAGTGAGATAGAGTGAGAGAGAATAGAGATAGAGAGAGAAAAAGAAAGAGTTATACTGTACTGTATATATTTTTAAAATTTGGTGTGAGAGAAAGTTCAGTTTTTTGTATTTTTTTACCTTTATTTTTTATCCAATTATATTTCCGTTTGAATTTTTG
>JAWZYT010002089.1:17500-32500 GCA_034508575.1 Petrolisthes manimaculis | reverse complement strand
ATATATATTTATACATACATACACACATATACATATATATTTATACATACATACATAATTTAGGAATTAATAGATACAAAATATTATTATTATATTTATTATTTATTTCTCTCTTTTACACACATACACTCTCTCTCTCTCTCTCTCTCTCTCTCTCTCTCTCTATCTCTATCTCTATCTCTATCTCTATCTCTATCTTTCTTTCTCTATCTCTATCTCTATCTCTATCTCTATCTTTCTTTCTCTATCTCTATCTCTATCTTTCTTTCTCTATTTCTCTATCTTTTTCTTTCTCTATTTCTCTCTATCTTTCTTTCTCTATTTCTCTCTATCTTTCTTTCTCTATCTCTCTCTATCTTTCTTTCTCTATCTCTCTCTATCTTTCTTTCTCTATCTATCTCTATCTTTCTTTCTCTATTTCTCTCTATCTTTCTTTCTCTATTTCTCTCTATCTTTCTTTCTCTATCTCTCTCTATCTTTCTTTCTCTATCTCTCTCTATCTTTCTTTCTCTATCTCTCTCTATCTTTCTTTCTCTATCTATCTCTATCTTTCTTTCTGTATCTATCTCTATCTTTCTTTCTGTATCTTTCTCTATCTTTCTCTATCTTTCTTTCTCTATCTTTCTCTATCTTTCTTTCTGTATCTTTCTCTATCTATCTCTATCTTTCTTTCTCTATCTATCTCTATCTTTCTTTCTCTATCTATCTCTATCTTTCTTTCTCTCTCTCTCTCTCTCTCTCTCTTTCTTTCTTTATCTCTCTCTCTCTCTCTTTCTTTCTCTATCTCTCTCTCTCTTTCTTTCTCTCTCTATCTATCTCTATCTTTCTTTCTCTATCTCTCTATCTTTCTTTCTCTATCTCTATCTCTCTTTAATAATAATAATATTTTATTAGTATAACAATATATATATATATACTGTACATATATATATATATATATATATATATATATATATATATATATATATATATATATATATATATATATACATACACACATACACACATACATACATACACACATACACACACCTTGAACTTGAACACACACACACAAACATACATACATACATTTATTTATTTGTGTGTGTGTATGTATGTGTGTGTACGTATGTGTGTCTGTATGTGTGTGTGTCTGTATGTGTGTATGTGTGTATGTATGTGTGTGTGTCTGTATGTATGTGTGTGTGTCTGTATGTATGTCACTTTTTCAACGGAACACAAACATACATTTATTTATACACATACATACATACATACATACATACATACAAACATTTATTTATTTACACATACATACATTTATACACAAAAATGTATGTATGTAAATATATATGTATGTATGTAAATATATATGTATGTATGTATGTATGTATATAAATAAATAAATGTTTGTATGTATTTATGTGTGTATTTCCAATTAAAAATATATACATACATACAGACATACACAAAAATGTATGTATGTATGTGTGTTCCGTTGAAAAAGTGACATACAGACATACACACACACATACATACATACATACACACAATAACAAAAAAGATTTGTTTGAACGTGTATGTGTGTATGATGTTTTGGTAAGACGTGGCAGCCATAGGACATACAGGAAGGACTGACAACACTGATGACAGCTTTTAGACTGCCAGGTACAATAAGGGATGGGGAGAGGATAAGGGATGGGGAGAGGGTAAGGGATGGGGAGAGGATAAGGGATGGGGAGAGGGTAAGGGATGGGGAGAGGATAAGGGATGGGGAGAGGGTAAGGGATGGGGAGAGGATAAGGGATGGGGAGAGGGTAAGGGATGGGGAGAGGATAAGGGATGGGGAGAGGATAAGGGATGGGGAGAGGATAAGGGATGGGGAGAGGATAAGGGATGGGGAGAGGATAAGGGATGGGGAGAGGATAAGGGATGGGGAGAGGATAAGGGATGGGGAGAGGGTAAGGGATGGGGAGAGGGTAAGGGATGGGGAGAGGATAAGGGATGGGGAGAGGATAAGGGATGGGGAGAGGATAAGGGATGGGGAGAGGGTGCCCAACATGGCTATTCAGCTCAAGTTGAGGGGACCTTTCCCTGAGAGGGTTGCCCTGGACTCAGTGGTGTACTGTGTGAAGCCGCCTCTGATGTGTACCTGATGTGTTCTGTTTGGCCATGAGGTAAGATCTGATGTGTGAGTTGTAGTGGTTTAAACACAGCACTGATAATAAGTGTGAGTGAACACAACACTACTACTACTGTCAGGGAACACACACACTACTACTACTGTCAGGGAACACACACACCAACATCAAAGCAGTACCTGACATATATCAGGGCTGTGAAGGTACAAGAGACGTGTGTGTGTGTGTGTGTGTGTGTGTGTGTGTTTGTATGTCCAGCCAACCAATCGTCTACCCAACATGACCCTGATACCTCCATACATACATACCCAACATGACCCTAATACCTCCATGTATGAGATAAAGCACCAACAACTCAGGGAAATCCATCCAGAAACAATTACACAACAACAACATCCACAACCTGTTACAAAACAAACTAACCATGTTATTTACCTTATCCTCATCATCCCAAACCTAACCCACCATCCCACCCTCAGCCTCAACCACAGCCTTCAGTCCACCAACATTCAACACAACAACACACGCCCTCGCTTGGTAGTGTAGGCCTTACTCACACAGCTTCCTCACTTCCAGCCCAGCTTGCTTCGGGTTTTGCATGGCCGGCTTTCATTAGTGGTATAGTACCTATTGCACTAGAATTTATCACGCACATTTCCTCTGGTCTTGGCCTAAGGGTGGCCTTCTGTAAGTGCTTGCCAGGGCTCCTGACCTTCCTTATGTCACTTTCTCAGTGAATACTTTACTCCCACACCATTTCATCCTCTGGAATGCCCGGTCTATGTACCGGAAACTTCCAGTCTTTAAAACCACGCTCTCATCATATTCTCCTCTAATAGTTGGCATATGTGAGACGTGGCTCACAGATGCATTCTCTCCCTCCTTTCCAAACTATGTTTCTTACAGGGTAGATAGAACACCTGGACAGGCAGGAGGCGGCCTCCTTCTCCTGGTGCATCAGTCTCTCCCTTCTAGTCCTCTAACTATTACTTCCTTTCCAGGAGGTGGGCTAGAGCACTTGGGAGTTACAGTAACCTTTGATACAGGGCCAATTCAAATATTATTGCTTTATAATCCATGTTTGGATATTTCATTACAAGAATTTAAACATTTGTTTTCACAACTTTCCTCCCAGTCATTAATTATGGGTGATTTTAATGCCCATCATGAATTCTGGGAACCGGCCCTGCCCAGAAGCAGGAGAAACCGATCGGGTTTGGCCCTCTCGGGTTTTTTGATGGACAGTGACACTATCTCTCTACTTACCCCACCTGGCCTCCCTACCAGGATTGATCCAGTTTCAGGGAAATCCTCTACCTTGGACTTATGCCTGGGAAATGGCTCACTCCTCCTAACCACAATAACAACTGGCCCTAACATGGGTAGTGACCATCTTCCTGTAGTAATATCCTTTCAATTTACAACACCTCCTCCCACATCACGTAGACCCTGTTGGTCCCTCAAAACGGGTGACTGGGAAGCTTTTCACAAGAAATTAAATTCAGTTATCCCTCCAAATACCCTCCCATCAAAAGTCAAAATTCAATACCTCACTGACACATTGGTGGAAGTGGGGTCCAGTCATTTTCACCTTAACACTTCCCGCCCCTACCGCACTTTCAGGGTTCCCTGGTGGAACAGAAAGTGTTCGGCAGCCCTTCAGGCAAAGCGTCACGCCTTCAATGCGTGGCACAAACGTCCCATCAATACCCTCCGTCAACGATATAGATATTTAGAGGCCAAATGCAGACGTGTTATTCTTGATGAGAAACGTTCTGCATGGGCCTCATTTTGTGCTTCCCTATCCTTTGCAACCTCAGTCACCCGAGCTTGGTCATTCTTCAGGAAGATGGTCAGACCCCAACCCCCATTAACTTTCCCGTTAATTAGTAACGGTGCCCACCTAATCACTGATGCCCAAAGAGTCGAGTGTCTTGCAACCCACATTCACACCACACTTGGCTCACCAGATCCAGTACCCACACTTGCATTACCCACTTCCTCACAAAACAGCCATATAATTAGCACTGCTATCACTTCCCAGGAGCTTTCCTTAGCTTTACACTCACTGTCCAACAGAAAGGCCGCGGGACCGGACAACATCCCCAACCAGTTTCTCCGTCACCTCCCAGATGCTCTGGTTCATGTTCTATTAAGCATCCTCAATGACAGCTGGTTGTTGGGGGTGTTTCCTTCTGTGTGGCATCATGCTATCACAATACCTATTCCTAAACCTGGCAAGGACCCAACAGAGGCAGCTTCCTACAGGCCCATTAGTCTCCTATCTAACATTAGTAAAATCTTTGAGAAAGTAGTTCAAAATAGACTAACCTGGTGGTTGGAACGCGAACACCTTCTTCCACCCAACATGTTCGGCTTTGGCCCTCATCGGGGCACTCTGGATGTATTGCTCCAGCTGGAGCACATAATACAGGAGGGATTCAACCACAAAAAATTCACAATAGTAGCTTTTCTTGACCTTAAAGGTGCTTTTGACACCGCCTCACATAATGCCATTATTAAAAAACTTGCCCGCCTAGGACTATTTGGTCAACCTCTAAATTGGGTTAAATCCTTCCTGTCATCCAGATCCTTCTCTCTGGTAATTGGAGACACCCACTCCAGGGTGTATCCAATTACCAGAGGTGTTCCACAAGGTTCTCCTCTAAGTCCTCTACTTTTCAATATCTTACTTTCAGACTTTCCCTCATCACCAAGCACCCAAGCACTCCTCTATGCAGATGATATTTCAATACTTTGCTCTGCTCCCACTATCCAGGAGGCTCAAATTTCCCTTCAACGTGAGCTTGATAAGGTATTTGATTGGACATCCCGTTGGGGTCTGACGGTGAGTGCACATAAGAGTAGCCTTATGTGCTTCACTCCAAGACGTATACCCAACATTCCCTCGGTCACCATAGGTAATTCCCAAATACCCTTCAAAACCCACCACAAATTTCTTGGTTTAATGTTGGACGGCCCCCGACTAAATTGGGGCTGCCACATACAATACATGGTGACCTCCTGTCATAAACGTTTAAATTTAATGAAATCCCTTGCAGGTGTTAAATGGGGTGCAGACAAAAATACCCTTCTGAAATTTTATTGCATTTACATCCGGAGTCGCCTGGACTACGGATGTGAGGTATATGGAGCGGCCTCACCTTCAATACTCCAAAAATTGGAGGTAATTCAAAATTCAGCTTTAAGGATTGCCCTGGGAGCATTTAAGTCCTCCCCAGTAACAGCCCTTCAGGTAGAATCCTCCCTATCCTCACTGTCAAACAGACGCTCCACCTTAATTGTCCGCACCTACACTAAACTTGCAACATCCCCTAAAGGTCATACACTTCACTCACTCCTCCAAAAATATGACAGGAAACCGCTCCTTTGCCCCCTGCCATATCAGGCTCACATGCCTTTTGTAGAAAGAGCCCTCTCCTTCTTTGCTACTATTCGGGTTACTCCACCTCTTTTTCTCTCACTTGAAAAAACTTCTCCTCTGGGCCCTTGGTTCCCTATATCTGCTCTAATATCTCGAACTCTCCATACAGATATACCTTGGTCTAAGGCCGACTGCCCTGCGAGGGGTAGAACACTATTTTTATCACTTCTCCTCACCAAATATAAACAACATAAACAAATATACTCAGACGGCTCACGAATTCCAGACCCTCCTTCAGTTGGCGCCGGTATTTACATACCACACCTAAGTAAAGCTGTTGCATGGAGGTTGCCGGACACTGCTACAATACTAACAGCTGAACTATATGCCCTTGAACAAGCTCTTCAAGCCACATACACATTCACCTCACCTTGTTCCATTGCCATCTTCACAGACTCACTCACAGCCCTCCATTTAATTCACCATCACCGTCCCCAGTCACACCATTATCTCATCATCTCCATTCATCAACATTTAATACACCATACACAAATAGGTAATACCATACACCTACAATGGGTACCTTCACACATGGGTGTTGTGGGGAACACCCTGGCCGATCGGGCGGCAGCGGAGGCACACTCACAACCCAGACCCATTAACATTCCTACTGACCAGACAGACTACTGTACTTACATCAGGACTGCTTGTAGACGACACTGGGATAACACACTGACAGACGCTTTACAACTAACTTCATTAAGACACATAAGACAAGACATAAGTCCTCACTGGTGGACCTACTCCCCCAGCAGGGCCCTCGATGTGGCCATAACCAGGCTTAGAATTGGCCACTCAAGACTGAACGCCCATCTTCATCGCCTGGGGATGACACCAGACCCCCACTGCCCTTGGTGCCCTACACAACCTGACACACCAGAACACCTTCTACTACATTGTCCTGGTCACCACTCTCACCGTGTTACTCTCCTTCACTCACTCCGGATCATTGGCCTCCACAGACCTTCACTAAAGGACCTCCTGGCTGGATCACCGGACACTGAACAAGCCTACAAACCCATTAAACACACAAGAAAATTTCTACACAACACACAACAACTACACAGAATATAACACACTAATTAACCGCACATAGCGCCTTCGGGGCACTAGAGGCTGTGACATCACAGCCTAAAAGGCCCCAACAAACAAGAAGAAGAAGAAGAGTCTGTTTGTCTATTTATATTTGTGCTTTAATAAACATGTACAGACACACCCCACACAAAACAACATACACATACACATTAACAATGTTTTACACATATTGCACACTAGTTTTAATAGTCTACAACATTAACAACAAAAACACTGACTGTATACATACCAACACCAGACACCTATACACACACCTCCATATACACACACCTCCATATACACACACCTCCATATACACACATCTGTTTGGGAACTCTCAACGGTTGAAGGTGGCTTGGTAAATTACGAGCAACCGCCCTTCTAAAACACGGTAATGATTTTAATACATAATAATGTCCTGTTGATGAGCTTTTCAATGGTACCAATATAAATGGAGTGTTGAAACGTGAGTTATGTTGTACCTTTATTATAGGAGTCATCCCTCAGTGTTATATATAATGTTGCTTTATATTACGGACTTATACAACAGGAGTGGATGCGCTCTGTTCCAATTTTTTATATATATTGTTTCCTTGATCACTTTCTATAGGTGTTTTATAGCATTTAGAGTTGTTTTTAGATTGGGGAAATCACTTGTTCTGCCCAATCCCTTACCCAACCATCTTGGGGGAGGCGTTGGCAACCCGGCGGGGGTTTTGGGGGCGGGAAAAACACCTAATCCGAGCCAACTTTAAAAATTAACCTGACCTGACCTGACCTAACCTGACCTAACCTAACCTAGACTAGGGCAGACTACCGGGACCTAACCTGGGCAGACTACTGGGACCTAACCGTAGCAGACTACCGGGACCTAACCGGGGCAGACTACCGGGACCTAACCGGGGCAGACTACAGGGACCTAACCGGGGCAGACTACTGGGACCTAACCGTAGCAGACTACTGGGACCTAACCGGGGCAGACTACTGGGACCTAACCGTAGCAGACTACTGGGACCTAACCGTAGCAGACTACCGGGACCTAACCGTAGCAGACTACTGGGACCTAACCGTAGCAGACTACTGGGACCTAACCGTAGCAGACTACTGGGACCTAACCGTAGCAGACTACTGGGACCTAACCGTAGCAGACTACTGGGACCTAACCGGGGCAGACTACTGGGACCTAACCGTAGCAGACTACTGGGACCTAACCGTAGCAGACTACTGGGACCTAACCGTAGCAGACTACTGGGACCTAACCGTAGCAGACTACTGGGACCTAACCGTAGCAGACTACTGGGACCTAACCGTAGCAGACTACTGGGACCTAACCGTAGCAGACTACTGGGACCTAACCGTAGCAGACTACTGGGACCTAACCGTAGCAGACTACTGGGACCTAACCGTAGCAGACTACTGGGACCTAACCGTAGCAGACTACTGGGACCTAACCGTAGCAGACTACTGGGACCTAACCGTAGCAGACTACTGGGACCTAACCGTAGCAGACTACTGGGACCTAACCGGGGCAGACTACTGGGACCTAACCGTAGCAGACTACTGGGACCTAACCGTAGCAGACTACAGGGACCTAACCGTAGCAGACTACTGGGACCTAACCGTAGCAGACTACTGGGACCTAACCGTAGCAGACTACTGGGACCTAACCGTAGCAGACTACTGGGACCTAACCGTAGCAGACTACTGGGACCTAACCGTAGCAGACTACTGGGACCTAACCGTAGCAGACTACTGGGACCTAACCGTAGCAGACTACTGGGACCTAACCGTAGCAGACTACTGGGACCTAACCGTAGCAGACTACCGGGACCTAACCGTAGCAGACTACTGGGACCTAACCGTAGCAGACTACTGGGACCTAACCGTAGCAGACTACTGGGACCTAACCGTAGCAGACTACTGGGACCTAACCGTAGCAGACTACTGGGACCTAACCGTAGCAGACTACTGGGACCTAACCGTAGCAGACTACAGGGACCTAACCGTAGCAGACTACTGGGACCTAACCGGGGCAGACTACTGGGACCTAACCGTAGCAGACTACTGGGACCTAACCGTAGCAGACTACTGGGACCTAACCGTAGCAGACTACTGGGACCTAACCGTAGCAGACTACTGGGACCTAACCGTAGCAGACTACCGGGACCTAACCGGGGCAGACTACCGGGACCTAACCGTAGCAGACTACTGGGACCTAACCGGGGCAGACTACTGGGACCTAACCGTAGCAGACTACTGGGACCTAACCGTAGCAGACTACTGGGACCTAACCGTAGCAGACTACTGGGACCTAACCGTAGCAGACTACAGGGACCTAACCGTAGCAGACTACTGGGACCTAACCGGGGCAGACTACCGGGACCTAACCGTAGCAGACTACTGGGACCTAACCGTAGCAGACTACTGGGACCTAACCGTAGCAGACTACTGGGACCTAACCGTAGCAGACTACTGGGACCTAACCGTAGCAGACTACTGGGACCTAACCGTAGCAGACTACTGGGACCTAACCGTAGCAGACTACTGGGACCTAACCGTAGCAGACTACCGGGACCTAACCGGGGCAGACTACCGGGACCTAACCTTTACCTTTGATAATATAAGGGTAGAAACCTGGCTGGGCTTCTAAACAGTGATCTCATTAGCTAGTCATTTATATTGGTACCATTGAAAAGCTCATCAACAGGACATTATTATGTAGTAAAATTATTACCGTGTTTTAGAAGAGCGGTTGCACGTAATTTATTTATTTATTAAGTACAATTAATTTTTATTATTATTAATTAAAATTATTTATCAGAAATAAAATTACATATATTTATATATATATATATATATATATATATATATATATATATATATATATATATATATATATATATATATATATATATATATATATATATATATATATATATATATATATATATACATACATTACATACTGTACATATATACATACATACATACACATATACACACACCTTAAACTTGAACACACACACACAAACATACATACATACAATTATTTATACACATACATACTTACATACACAAATATACATACATATTTATTTGTGTCTGTATGTATGTGTGTGTGTATGTATGTGTGTGTGTCTGTATGTGTGTATGTCTGTATGTATGTGTGTGTGTGTACGTATGTCTGTATGTGTGTGTGTGTACGTATGTCTGTATGTGTGTATGTCTGTATGTGTGTGTGTGTGTATGTCTGTATGTATGTCACTTTTTCAACGGAACATACAAACATACATTTATTTATACACATACATACATTTATACACAAAAATGTATGTATGTAAATATATATGTATGTATGTATGTATATATATAAATAAATAAATGTTTGTATGTATGTATGTATGTGTGTATTTCCAATTAAAAATATATACATACATACATACACAAAAATGTATGTATGTATAAATAAATGTATATATGCTTGTATGTATGTGTGTTCCGTTGAAAAAGTGACATACAGACATACACACATACATACATACAGACAGACATGTATATATATATATATATATACATTATATAGATATATACATACATACACAAAAATGTATATATGTAAATATATATGTATGTGTATAAATAGATGTTTGTATGTATGTGTGTGTGTTCCGTTTAAAAAAGTGACATTCACACATACACACACACACACACAGACAGACACACAATAACAAAGATTTGTTTGAACCGTGTCACACGAGAGATATTTTCTGTCATCTTTTGGTATTTTGGTACCAACTGATGCCCGTACTGGTAGTAAACAGTGTGTGTGTAGTCCCACGTTGGATTGGTCTACCAGTACCATCAAATAGCCCATAAAATTGTCTATCAATCCATGTATCTATTTATCTATTAATGTATCTATTTATCACTACAGATTGCAAAACATCAACCCACCATCAAATCAAAATGTTTTATATTTGCCAAATATTTTTTGTTTTCTTTTGATTACTCCGCTCTCCTTCCATCGATTTATTTTCCGTTTGTACCATCAAATAGCCCATAAAATTGTCTATCTATCCATGTATCTATTTATCTATTAATGTATCTATTTATCACTACAGATTGCAAAACATCAACCCACCATCAAATCAAAATGTTTAATATTTGCCAAATATTTTTTGTTTTCTTTTGATTACTCCGCTCTCCTTCCATTGATTTATTTTCCGTTTGTACCATCAAATAGCCCATAAAATTCTCTATCAATCCATGTATCTATTTATCTATTAATGTATCTATTTATCACTACAGATTACAAAACCTGTGGAGTGTGTTGCAACAACTTCCTCCCCATCCATCACTACTACAACCTCCACTACCTCATATGGGGCCTGGACCAACTGGGGGCGAGCATGGACCCCGATATCAGCACCCTAGGGGGGGGGGAGTGGAGAAATTACCCCCCCCCTCCTCCTCCTCTGTGGGATCTGAACAGGTGTGTGTGTGTGTGTGTGTGTGTGTGTGAGAGAGAGAGAGAGTGTGTGTATGTACGTGTGTGTGTGTGTGTGTGTGAGAGAGAAAGAGAGAGAGAGTGTGTATGTACGTATGTGTGTGTGTGTAAGAGAGAGAGAGAGAGAGAGAGATAGAGAGTGTGTATGTACATATGTGTGAAAGAGAGAGAGAGAGAGAGAGTGTATGTACGTATGTGTGTGTGTGTGTAAGAGAGAGATAGAGAGAGAGAGAGAGAGAGAGAGAATAATTAGAATATACATTATTTTTATTACTATATTAATTAATTTTAAATAGAATATTAATTTTAAAATAGAATAAATTTTAAATAGAATATATTTTAATTAGAATATAATTTTAATTAAATTTTAATTAAATTTTAATATAATTTTTGGTGTATGTATGTATGTATGTATGTATGTATATATGTTTTTTTGGTGTATGTATGTATGTATGTATATATGTGTTTTGAATTATGTATGTATGTATATGTGTGTATTTTAAAATTATATATATAATGTATTTTTATGTGTGTATATTTTGAATTTTGTATGTCTGTATGTGTGTATTTTGAATTTTGTATGTCTGTATGTGTGTATTTTAAAGTCTATGTGTGTGTATTTATGTATACTAAATTTATGTATATATATGTATGTATTTTCAAAGAATTTTCATCACCATGTATGTATGTATGTCTGTGTGTATTTTAATAGGTTATGTATGTGTGTATATACAGTATTTTGAATTTTGTGTGTGTGTGTATATGTGTGTGTGTGTATATGTGTATATTTTGAACGGTTAGGTGTGTGTATATTCTTAATTTTATATGTATGTATGTGTATATTTTATTTTATGTTTATGTATGTATGTATGTATATATGTGTGCATGTGTGTATATTCTTAATTTTATGTGTATGTATGTGTATATTTTATTTTATGTGTATGTATGTATGTATGTATGTATGTATGTGTGTATATTCTTAATTTTATATGTATGTATGTGTATATTTTATTTTATGTGTATGTATGTATGTATGCGTGTATTTGTGTATGTATTTAATTATGTATGTAATGTGTATGTGTGTGTATATATGTATGTAATTTGTATGAGTATGTGTGTATTTTGAATTCTATTTATGTGTTTGTGTGTATATTTTTATGTGTGAGAGAGATAGATAGATAGAGGGAGAGAGAGAGAGAGAGAGAGAGAAGGAGATAGAGAGAGAGAGAGAGATAGAGAGAGAGAGAGGGAGATAGAGAGAGAGAGAGAGAGAGAGAGAGAGAGAGAGAGAGAGAGAGAGAGAGAGAGAGAAATTAACTAATGTCAATAATAATACAATGATAACGAGATTCAGTTCAGTTCAGTCGAATTCCGGAAGTATTGCCTTAGAATCGGCACTTCCTGATGTGTTCTCGCCGTGGTCTGGGTCTTTTACACGGAGTCTTTGATTTTCTTCTCTCTTATTTTCCAAAATTTATATATTGTTATTTTGTTGGCTTCTATTTCATCATTATTATATAAAAGTTTTCCTAGCATTCCATCGTCATCTTGATAAGGTCGTTGTAGTTGAGGGTTTCTTAATCTTTGTTCTTCGTAGGCAGGGCAATGTAGAATGAAGTGTTTCAAGTCTTCTAATTCTTCACCACACATGATGCATGCTGTACTCTCATTCTGGTATCTTCTTCTCTCTTCAAGGTTCATGTTGTTGGTTCTGCACTTGAAGATTATAACTGATTCTTCTCTGTTGTCATATATCTTCTCTTGTCCTCCTATTTCTTTTCTCCACTCTCTATATATTCTCAAACTAACTTTCTCTTGCATCTCTTGCTTCCAAACTTCTGTGTCCCACTTTTTCACTCTCATTCCTATTTCATCATTTGTTACATTCTCTCCTCTAATACCTACCCTTTTTCTGTCCTCTCTTAATTCTTTTATCCATCTATTTTGTTTGGCTTGTCCCCTCATCTCCTCTAAAACTCTTTCTAGCATCTGGTTCCCTTCCCCTCTCAATACATATTGTAAATACTTAAGCTGGCCTTCCATAATTCTTGCCTTCATACTTGATATTCCTACTTCTCCTCTAAGTGCTGTTTCCTGTGCATATCTTGGTGCCCCGAGTATCTTCCTACACACACTATTCTCTATTCTTTGAAGCTTAACTATCTCCTGTTTGGTGAAATCTATTATATTAGATCCGTACAATATTGCTGGGAGGGCTATGCATTTCCAGTATGTTTTGCCTATTAACAACCTCGAACAACACCTCGCTATTATGGAATATGTCATGCTTGACATTCTCACTGCCTTTTCTATCATGATTTCTTTCTGGACTTTAAAGAAGTTTTTGCTATCATTAACTGTTACTCCTAAATACTTCATCCTATCGCCCACCTTTATACTCGCTATCTCCTGTGGTTTTTGTTTCATATTAAAGATGATAATGTTACTCTTTTGTTTATTGATCTCTAGCCCACACTCCCTTCCTGTTATACTACCAGCCAAGAGCATTCCGTCATCAGCGAAGAACAAAGATGTTATATTAAAATTTTCGTCTTTGAATCCCCTATTTAATTGTTCTAGTTTCTTTATTACTATGAATGTTATTAATTTAAATAAGGTGGTTGAACCCGTACACCCTTCCCTTATGCCGCTGCTTACTGGTATTGTCATTTCCTCTTCCTCATCCAACTTCACCTTTGTTATGTCCCCTTCATACAATTTTGTAATCATATCTATTGTTTTCTCATTTATTTTATATTCCATTAAAACCTTAACCATCTTATCCCTCTTAACACTATCAAACGCCTTCGCAAAATCTATTGTTATTACTACTAATGGCTTTTTAATTCTAAATGTTTTTTCTATGCAATATCTCAGAATGAGAATGTTGTTCTCTACTCTACCTCCCGTCGTAAATGACGCTTGGTTATCTTTTCCCCATCCATTCCTCTCTATATGTTCCTCTATACTCAATCTCAGTACTGCCATCATTAATTTGTAGCCTATATTTGTCAATGCAATGGGCCTAAATTCAAACACTTTGGATTTCCTAACTTTTGGGATCATTATTGTGTTAGATTCTCTCCATCCTTCTGGTATATTGGTGGTTTGTAAGGTTTGTTTCATTATACTGACCAAAGTGTCCATAAGTAGTTTACTTTCAGTGAATACCTTGAAAAACTTACTAATTTCCTCCTTTCCTTCCTATTTTCCTCCCTCCCTTCCCATTTTCCTTCCCTCCTTCCTATTTTCCTTCCCTCCTTCCTTCCTTTCTATTTTCCTTCCCTCCTTCCTCCCTTCCTATTTTCCTTCCTTCTTTCCTATTTTCCTTTCTTCCTTTCTTCCTTGTTTATTATTTCATCTTCCAAATATGACACACCTCCTTGTATTTCTAATGCCATAACTAAATGCTCTCTAATCTCTCCACTACATAGATCTATATGTTCAATTACTCCTTCCTCCTCCTCATTTCTTCCCACTTGGAATTGATTCCCTCTCTCTATCTCTAATTTTATATTATTTATTTCCCTTACATATTCCTCCTTCTTTACTAATATCATTTACATGTTTGCCATATATAGCACTCCAGTATTTCCTCACCTCCTCTTCTGCCTCTTCTCTGTTTAATTGTTTGTTATCTGCTCCATACACATTATTTAACATACTAGTCCTTTCCCTTTCCTTTTCTCCCTTCAACATTCTTATATACTTCCATGTGTTCTTTCCATTACTTTTGTCCTCTTTTATTTCCTTTGCTTTCTTTTCTTCATTTTTGCACATCTCTTTTCTTATTAATATCTGTACTTTTGTTTTTTGTTCAGTATACAGTTTCTTCCACTTCTCCTCTTCTT
>JAWZYT010002088.1:40000-57500 GCA_034508575.1 Petrolisthes manimaculis | reverse complement strand
CACACACAGACACAAACACACAGACACTGGTAGCCTAGCCTAGACTAAACTTGGGAAATATTCAACAACAGAGAGGTGGAAGAGAAAGCATCCATCTCTCCTTCCCTTCCTTCCTTCCTTCCTTGGTGTTAACGTAGCACACAACACAACACAACACAACACAGGTACGTATAAGTATAGGTATGGGGTTGTAAAGTAGGATATTATTATGATAAGGGGTCAGGGATAGGTTTTTTTTTTAGGGGTGGGGGACGTTGGGGTTAAATAAAAGTCTAAGGAGAGCGTACACACGTCTTCACTCACCGGCGGCTTGGGCCTGACTGACTGACTGATGGTAGTGAAGCTTATTTTATATTTTAGCTTGGTTTGGTTTGGTTTGTTGGGGAGAGATGTTGTTGTTGTTGTTGTTGTTGGGATGAATGGAAGGGAAGGGAAGGAGGTGTGTGTGTGTGTGTGTGTGTGGTAGGGAGGGAAATGGGAGGGGGGAAATGGGAGGGAGAAGAAAGGAGTATGGTTGGTTGGTTGGGGAGAGATGTTGTTGTTGTTGTTGGGATGAATGGAAGGGAAGGGAAGGAGGTGTGTGTGTGTGTGTGTGTGTGTGTGTGTTGTAGGGGGTGATGGAGGTAGGAAGAAGGGGGGATATGGGATGGGATGAAGGGAAGATGGAATGTATATGTGTGTGTGTGTGTGTTGTAGGGGGTGATGGAGGTAGGAAGAAGGGGGGGTATGGGATGGGATGAAGGGAAGATGGAATGTGTGTGTGTGTGTGTGTGTGTGGGGAGTGAGGATATGGGTTGGAATGAAGGGAAAATGGGAGTGTATAATTATGTGTGTGTATGTGGTAGGGGGTGATGGAGGTATAGGAAAAAATGGAGAGTAAAATGAAAGGGAGAGAAAGTAACATGAAGGGATAATAATACAATAATAATTCTATAATGCATGCGTGTATGAAATAATAAGATAGAATGTACCGGTTATACTACATTTATGATTATTTAATATTAGTATCCCACCGCCGCCACCAATGTTAGTTATTATGTTACCGTTGCGGATACCCATAGGATAAGATGCCGGATTTAACGTGATAGAGTTGAGTTACACAGAACTTTTCTTGTTAATCTTTATTGAGAATGGTCAAGTATAAGTTTGTATACAAGGGTGGAGATACATTTGTATATTGGATTGGTATAACAATATTAATAATATATAATGACCTCCTCTGACCAAAAGAAGATGTCAATATTTATATGACTGTGATTATTGATGTGTATTCACTTCATATATTG
Organism: Petrolisthes manimaculis; assembly: GCA_034508575.1. Lineage (NCBI taxonomy): Eukaryota > Metazoa > Arthropoda > Malacostraca > Decapoda > Porcellanidae > Petrolisthes > Petrolisthes manimaculis. Next base: position 56,214 of record JAWZYT010002088.1, on the reverse strand, counting down.
TACAAAGAGTTACTCACTTACAGTAAGGTGATAAATTCACTTTTGTTACATTGGAGTGCCTTGATTCTTTTATAGTATGCCAGGAAACAGGATCAGATGAACAAAATTAATGGCGTTGTGTTGCTTGGATGATTCAGTTGGTCCAAATTTATCAACACACCATCATGTGTCTAATTATATCCCTTAATTATACCCCCTAATTATATCCCCTAATTATATGGGAAGGTTAGGAAAGATAATAGGAAGCGTTGAAGAAGGATGGGAAGGTTGGTAGAAAAAGAAAAGACTTGATAAATTAAAGGATTAACTTAAATGTTGTTTATGAAATACGATAGATAAACACACACACAAACACACACACACTCTCCCTCTTTCTCTTTCTCTCCCTCACACACACACACACATAAACACACACACATAAACATACACACACACAAACACACACACACTCTCCCTCTTTCTCTTTCTCTCCCTCACACACACACACACACACATAAACACACACACACACACACAAACATGACGAGTTAACTTGAGAGGTGTATGTGTACTTACTGGGTGTGTATGTATGTATGTCCAACATGACGAGTTTTCCAGAAACCAAAATTTTGACCCAAACTCAAAATTTCAAAAATTCATATATGTCAATTTTGAGTAATGCATATGAGAGGGGGGATAATTTTGAGGGGGGGGTGTAGTACTAAGGGGGGGGGGATAAATTTGGTCCGTTTTGCTCTGAGATTCACCGTTTTCGAGATATATGCAAATTTGGATCCAAAATTTTGAGTCATTTTTTTAAATTTTATTTGTTTATTTTTTTCGTCGTCCCCGCCGCCGCCGCCGCCCCGCCATCCCGCCCCGCGGCGACGGCGTGTGCGGGGCGGCGACGGGGCGGGACGGCGGCGGCGGCGGCGGCGGCGGCAGGGACGACGAAAAAAATTAATAAATAAAATTAAAAAAAAAAAATAATAAAATAAAGCGGGACAGTGGGGCGGCGGGGCAGCGGGGCGGCCGTGGTTGGTGAAGTCAGTGCTTGTTAAATTAAAAGTAAACAGTTTTATACAGTAATGCCAATATTTTATAGCCAAATTTTAGTATTAATTAATTAGATGTTCTGTGCTTCCCGTTGCAAGAACAAAATAAACAACAACGACGACGACCATTGTTATTGTTTGCTGGTGGCTTGGCCGTATAGTCGTACACACTTTGTTAAATAATATAGAATAATGACATTTTTACTCAGGTATTTAAACATTATAAGATTTAAATGGGGTTTATGGGTTAGTAAAAAAGGGGGTTATTAATAATTTTCCACTCTAAAACATATAATAATAATAATAATGATAAAATAACCGTAATTTTATTTATTGCCGGGAGGAACTTTTATGCAGATTTTTACTATATTGTGTTATTATTATTTTAGTATTATTATCCATTATTTTGGACCATTCTAACACACTTTTCATCTATGGTAATTTGGAAACTAGTCTGACCTGACCTGACCTGACCTGACCTGACCTGACCTGACCTGACCTGACCTGACCTGACCTGACCTGACCGGACCGGACCGGACCGGACCGGACCGGACCTGACCTGACGTAGACCACATCAGACTACTGGGACCTAACCTGGGCAGACTACTGGGACCTAACCTGTACAGACTACTGGGACCTAACCTGTACAGACTACTGGGACCTAACCTGTACAGACTACTGGGACCTAACCTGGGCAGACTACAGGGACCTAACCTGGGCAGACTACTGGGACCTAACCTAGGCAGACTACTGGGACCTAACCTAGGCAGACTACCGGGACCTAACCTGGGCAGACTACTGGGACCTAACCTGTACAGACTACTGGGACCTAACCTAGGCAGACTACTGGGACCTAACCTGGGCAGACTACTGGGACCTAACCTGGGCAGACTACCGGGACCTAACCTGGGCAGACTACAGGGACCTAACCTAATTAAATTAATATATATATATATATATATTTATTATTATTAACAGAGGATAATTTCATCTAATTAAATTATTGTATTATTATTATCATTATTATTATTATTATTGTATTATATTATCATTATTATTATTGTATTTATTAACGAGGATAAGTTCGTCTAATAATATTATTGTATATTATTAATGTATTATATTATTATTATTATTATTATTATTATTATATTTATTAACAGAAGATAAGTTTGTTTAATTATATATATATTTATTAACAGAAGTTGGGTTTGTCTAATTATATTATTATTATTATTATTATTGTATTATATTATTTTTATTATTGTATTATTAACAGAAGATAAGTTCGTCTAATTAATTATATATATATATATATTTATTAACAGAAGTTGGGTTTGTCTAATTATATTATTATTATTATTATTATTGTATTATATTATTATTATTATTGTATTATATTATTATTATTATTGTATTATTAACAGAAGATAAGTTTGTTTAATTATATATATATTTATTAACAGAGGCTGGGTATGGAGGCAGTTAGGACACAAGGGCAGATTAAAAAAAGCAGAGGAGTTGTGTCGGGTTGTGTGTTTACATCCGAGTTTAATGTGCGGACCAACAAACACACAAACACAAACACCAACGACACAGACGGCTGCCTTCCTTCACCTCTCAACCCCTGTTACTAAGAAGAGGAGAGGAAGGGATGAAAAGGTGTGTGTGTGTGTGTGTGTGTGTGTTTGTGTGGGGATGAGAAAGTGTGTGTGTGTGTGTTTGTGTGGGGATGAGAAAGTGTGTGTGTGTGTGTTTGGGGATGAGAAATTGTGTGTGTGTGTGTTGGGGGGGGGGATGAGAAATTGTGTGTGTGTGTGTGTTTGGGGATGAGAAAGTGTGTGTATGTGTGTTTGTGGGGGAATGAGAAATTGTGTGTGTGTGTTTGGGGATGAGAAAATGTGTGTGTGTGTCTGTGGATGAGAGAGTGTATATGTATGTGTGTTTCATGGCAATGTGTGTGTGTGTTTCGTAGCAATGTGTGTGTGTTTCATAGCAATATTTAAAGGACACGCTCGCCTCCTATTTATTTCCCCCCCAGCATGCAGTCCACATGAACCCCAAACCTCAGGAGAAGAACAAGAAGGCGGTCGTGGGAATTTGGAAAAACATGACCGTACAGGAATTGGCAAACGCTATGGGGCGCGATTTGGGTAAGATAATTCAGTATTATTATTATTATTATTATTTTTATTATTATTATTATTATTATTATTATGTTATTATTATTATTATTATTATTATTATTATTATTATTATTATAGCAGTATTTTTTATATTGCTATTATTATTATTATTATTGTTAGTAGTAGTAGTAGTAGTATATTCAGTATTATTATTATTACAGCTTTATTAATATTAGTAGTAGTAGTAGTAGTAGTATTACATCATTATTAATATTGTTATTATTATTATTATATGTGTATGTAAGTAAGATATATATAAAATTTTAACCTGTATAAATAAGATACTGTACATATAAAATTTAAACCCGCATAAATAAAGCTATATATAAACTTTTACCCTATATAAATAAAGATACCGTACATATAAAATAATTTTAACCTGTATAAATAAGATACATATAAAATTTAAACCCGCATAAATAAAGCTATATATAAACTTTTAACCTTTTTTGACAGAGATGGTGTTCGAAATGTTTCTGTACGTGGATAACAGTGACGCCTACCATCACCCCAACGCCTCCATCGGTAACCTACGGGTGATACAGGATACAGTGAAGAGAGGAGGGTTAAGATTCAGAATACAGAACCCTCCCAACGATACGATACAAAGTGTTGACAAGAATGACGAAACTAAAGATGCTTTCAAAAGGTAATAATAAGAATAATAAGAATAGGAATAGTGATAATAATGATAATGATAAGAATAGGAATAGTGATAATAATGATAATGATAATAATAGGAATAGTGATAATAATAGTAAGAATAATAATAATAATGATAATAGTGATAATAATGATGATGATAATAATAGGAATAGTGATAATAATAGTAAGAATAATAATAATAATTATAATAGTAGTAATAGTAATAATAATAATAATAATGATAATAGTAGTAAGAATAATAATAATAATGATAATAGTGATAATAATGATGATGATAATAATAGGAATAGTGATAATAATAGTAAGAATAATAATAATAATGATAATAGTGATAATAATGATAATGATAATAATAGGAATAGTGATAATAATAGTAAGAATAATAATAATAATGATAATAGTGATAATAATGATAATGATAATAATAGTAAGAATAATAATAATAATGATAATAGTAGTAATAGTAATAATAGTAATAATAATAATAGTAATAATAATAATAATAATACTGTAATACTTAATCCATTATTTACCTATCCCATTATTTACCTATTCCTTTATTTACTTCCCGCTTTATTCACATCATCCTTTATTTACCTATTCCTTTATTTACTTCTCCCTTTATTCACATCTTCCTTTATTTACCTATTCCTTTATTTACTTCTCCCTTTATTCACATCTTACTTTATTTACCTATTCCTTTATTTACTTCTCCCTTTATTCACATCTTCCTTTATTTACCTATTCCTTTATTTACTTCTCCCTTTATTCACATCTTACTTTATTTACCTATTCCTTTATTTACTTCTCCCTTTATTCACATCTCCCTTTATTTACCTACACCTTTATTTCCCGCCCTGCACAACAGACCATTACCAAGAGAGTGTGAATTAACAAGACGTCCTGCTGTAGTGACCATCATGGGACACGTTGACCACGGCAAGACAACACTCCTAGACACACTCAGATCAGCAGCTGTTGTCGACACTGAGTTTGGTGGTATTACTCAACATATTGGTGCATTCTCTGGTTAGTTACATGGACACTTTGTAGAATAATAATAATAATAATAATAATAATAATAATGATAATAATAATAGTAATGTTAATAGTAATGATAATAATATGGTGCATTTTCTGGTTAATTGTATGGACGCTTTGTAGAATAATAATAATAATGTTAATGATAATAATAGTAATGATAATACATGTAATAATAGTAAAAGTAATAATGATAACAATAATAATAATGATAATGATAATAATGATAATAATAATGATAACAATATTTCTGTACATCTTATTCTCCACTTGTTTTAACCATATCCATTTCTTACCGTGTGTGTGTGTGTGTGTGTGTGTGTAACAGTGGCCCTGGAGTCTGGAGAGCGTGTGACCTTCCTTGACACTCCCGGTCACGCTGCCTTCGGTGCCATGAGGGCCAGAGGTGCCATGATAACAGACATTGTGGTGTTGGTGGTGGCGGCTGATGACGGAGTGATGGAACAAACTAAAGAATCTATTACTTATGCTAATGAAGCGAGAGGTAAGGGGGGTGTGGGAGTAGGGGACAGGCTTGGGGGGGGGGGGAATAAGGGGACAGGCTTGGGGTGTGTGGGAATATGGAGACAGGCTTGGAGGGGTGTGTGGGAATATGGGGACAGGCTTGGGGTGTGTGGGAATATGGAGACAGGCTTGGAGGGGTGTGTGGGAATATGGGGACAGGCTTGGGGTGTGTGGGAATATGGGGACAAACTTGGGGTGGTGCTGAAGCAGTAGTAGTAGTAGTCTGGAGGAATCAGAAGCCTCCAATTTATTATCATACACAATCACAAGGTCCTTAAATTTGATTGTGTTATTGTTTTTTCCACAGTTCCCATAGTGGTGGCCATCAATAAAATAGACAAACCTGAAGCTGACTTGGTGAGTATTATATAGTATAGTACAGTATTAGTATTCTCCCTAAAGGTGTATATTTGTTTTCTCCCTAGAAGTATATATTTGTCTTTCTCCCTAAAAGTATATATTTGTCTTTCCCCCTAAAAGGTATATACAGTATTTGTTTTCTACCTAAAAGTACTGTATATATTTGTCTTTCTCCCTAAAAGTATATATTTGTATTTCTCCCTAAAAGTATATACAGGTACAGTATTTGTCTTTTCCCCCTAAAAGTATATACAGGTACAGTATTTGTCTTTTCCCCCTAAAACTATAAATTTGTTTTGAACAGGAACGGACGAGGAGAACACTATTAAACACAGGACTACAATTGGAGGAGGACGGTGGTGAGATACAGTCTGTGGGCATCTCAGCACTTCATGGCACCAACCTGTCCCAACTGGTGGAGGCCATTGTTACACAGGCAGAGGTTCTCAATGTCCGTGCTGACCCTCACGGCCTGGTGGAAGCCTCGGTGGTGGAATCCAAGGTGGACTCTGGTCGGGGTAAGGTGAGAAACACGTCACTTTAAACTTTGGAATACAGCGATTTATAGTTTTTGTATTTTTTTTTTTAATTGTTTTTTTATTATTATCTTAGGCTTTGTGTATATTTTATTATGTATATTTATTATGTTTATTTATCTTTGGAGCTTATATAATAATTGGAGGTTAAAAATAATTATAAAATCATTATAATATGTTCAGTATTGTTGTTGTTTTGTAAAAGAAAACAATTAAATATATGTTATTGTATTATTAAAGAAAATAATTATAATATATATTGCTGTTGTTGTGTTATAAAAGAAAATAATTATAATATATATATTGCTGTTGTTGTGTTATATATTGTATTGTTTTTGCGTTATAAAAGAAAATAATTATAATCTGTATTGTCGTTGTGTTATAAAAGAAAATAATTATAATATATGTTGTTGTGTTATAAAAGAAAATAATTATAATCTGTTTTGTTGTTTTGTAAGAGAAAACAATTATAATATATGTTGTTGTGTTATAAAAGAAAATAATTATAATATATATTGCTGTTGTTGTGTTATATATTGTATTGTTGTTGTGTTATAAAAGAAAATAATTATAATACAGTATATATTGCTGTTGTTGTGTTATATATTGTATTGTTTTTGTGTTATAAAAGAAAATAATTATAATCTATATTGTTATTGTTGTGTTGTATATTGTATTGTTGTTGTGTTATAAAAGAAAATAATTATAATCTGTTTTGTCGTTGTATTGTATAAGGTGGCAACATGTGTGGTGGAGAGAGGAACATTAACCCGAGGTGCCGTACTGGTGGCAGGAACAGCTTGGGGTAAAGTGCGTAACATGTTTGATGATGGTGGTCGACCTGTACAGTCCGCTCCCCCCGCCATGCCCGTCCAGGTGTGTTGACTTTAGGGTATCGGGTTAGTTATACTGTTTGTTCACTATTTTTTATCACTGTTTTATTGTTGTCGGTCTAATGTCACTCTTTTCTCTCCATTTCCTTCTTGCTTTCTGTCTCTTTTTTTTTGTATTTCCTATTTGCTGTTTTCTTTTTTCTATTTCCTATTTGTTTGCTGTTTCTATTTTGTATCTCCTTCCTGTTTGCTGTCTCTTCTTTGTATTTCCTTCCTGCTTTCTGTCTCATCTTTCTGTTTCATTCCTGCTTGCTGTCTCTTTTTTGTATTTCCTTCCTGCTTTCTGTCTCTTCTTTCTCCAATGTAACAAAAGTGAATTATCGCCTTAATGTACAGTCACAGTTTGAAAAAAGTGAGTGTTGTGAAGCTCTCTCAACGTTGACAATGGTTTGGAAAATTCACTTGTTGGAATTGTGTTTAGTTACTGTCCAAAACTCCTTGTACATACTGTATATGGAAGGAGATATAGAAAAAACAACAACAACAATATAATATGCTCTTATAACAACAAACAGTGGAAAAAGAGAGACCACTATATCCCCATAATTAAACCAAATACTAACCAGAGTAATACTAACACCACTTGACAGATTATCGAGAGAGAGACAGAGAGAGGGAGAGACAGAGAGAGAGAGAGAGGGAGAGACAGAGAGAGGGAGAGACAGAGAGAGGGAGAGAGAGACAGAGAGAGAGAGAGGGAGAGACAGAGACAGAGAGAGAGAGAGTAATACTAACGACATACATTTGACAGATTATCGGTTGGCGTGACCTTCCCTCGGCCGGGGATCAGGTACTGGAGGTGGAGTCTGAACAGAGAGCCAAGGAGGTAGTGGCCTGGAGACAACACCAAGAGAATCAAGTCAAGTTGGTGGAAGCTGAGGCAACCATTAAGGAGAAACTAGAGGAACATTTGAAAGTTTATAAAGCACAACTATTGGAAAAGAGAAGACTGGGTATTAGGTAAGGGAATACATACATACAGTTCAGTTGCCAAAAATGGTATTGCGACAACTATTGATACAACATTAAATATATTATATAATATTCCATAGTTGTTTGTAGGGATTATAAGTATGTATTACAGAAGGATATGTTTATTTCCTTCTACCATCTTACTATACAATTTACTAACAATAACCTACCTACCTACTTACCACCTTATTATATGAACTACCTACCTACCTACCTACCTACCACCTTATACAATTTACAGTACTAACAATAACCTACCTACCTACCTACTTACCACCTTATTATATGAACTACCTACCTACCTTACTATACAAATTAACTCTTTATTTTATCAGAAGGAAGATGCGTTCTAAGGCACCGAGACAGAAGCAGTTTTCAGACGAGTGTTCGAGTCCGAGGGTGAGTCTGGTGTTGAAGGGTGACGTGGATGGTTCGGTGGAGGCCATACTCAATGTCCTGGATACCTACCACGGCTCCGAGTGTGACTTGGACCTCCTTAGTTATGGGGTCGGAGCTGTTACTCCATCTGATGTCACCATGGCAGAGGCATTCAAAGGTAAAGAAAAATATGCCTTTATAATTACACCGATAAATAACACAAGTGTAATAATTATATTTTTGTCTTATTTAACAACAACAACAACACACCAATAAATAACACAAACATAATTTTATTTTGTCTTATTTAACAACAACAACAACAACACCAATAAATAACACAAACGTAATTATATTTTGTCTTATTTAACAGGATCAATGAAAAATTCTACACCAATAAATAACACAAACGTAATTCTATTTTGTCTTATTTAACAACAACAACAACAACACCAATAAATAACACAAACGTAATTATATTTTGTCTTATTTAACAACAACAACAACACCAATAAATAACACAAACGTAATTATATTTTGTCTTATTTAACAGGATCAATGAAAAATTCTACACCAATAAATAACACAAACGTAATTATATTTTGTCTAATTTAACAGGATCAATGAAAAATTCTACACCAATAAATAACACCGCAAACGTAATTATATTTTGTGTTATTTCTTTACCAGGCTCCATCTACACATTCAACACGTCTGTACCTAAGGATGTACATCAGTTGGCCAAAGTGAAAGGTGTACCCATCAGAGAACACAACGTTATTTATCATTTGGTGGACAGACTCAAACAAGAAATATCGGATAATCTTCCACTCCTAGATGTGGAAGAAATTATTGGTGAGTAATAATATTCATGTGGGTTTATTCATTTTAAGTGGGTGTGGGATATAAGGGGGCAGGCTTGGGGGTGGGGGATATAAGGGGGCAGGCTTGGGGGTGGGGGATATAAGGGGGCAGGCTTGGGGGTGGGGGGATAACTAACGGGGTGCATGTGGGAGGGTTTAGGGGGTGCGGGAATAGGGGACAGGCTTGGGGGGGGGGTTGGGGTGTGTGGGAATAGGGCGGGTAGGCTTGGTGGGGTTGGGGGGGGGGGTTGGGGGCTGCGGGAATAGGGGACAGGCTTATTCACATTATATTATTGTATGTTTTATTATTACTTAACCATTTGTCAGGTGAAGCCAATGTAATAGAAGAATTCCTCATCACTGAAGGCAAGAAGAAAATCCCTGTGGCTGGATGTCGTTGTACTAAAGGTGTTCTGAAGAGACACACACACTACAAACTGGTCAGAGAACTGGATATTATACATCAAGGTTAGTACTATTTATATGGAAGTACTATTTGTCAGTACAGTACAGTACTATGTAACTCCTAACAGGAACTGCCTTGTCGTGGTGGGGGGCTTGTGTGTCTCTGAGACCTGGTGAGCTGGACTAGAGGGGGCTCCGGCCCCTGCTCTACCCCGATTAAGGGGAGAGAGGGCTTCCCATGCTAGGAAGGTCGCCAGTGAGAGACCAGACTAAATGGTTTCCATCTTTCAGTTCTTCAACTGTTCCCTCTTTTCTTTTCATTTCCTTCCTGCTTGTTGTCACACCTTTATCTCTATCACCTTTTGATGGCGCTATACCACACCAATGTTGACAACCCTAATACATGTATTCATCAATCAATCAATACAGTACTATATGTCAGTTGTATTTGTCAGTACAGTACACACACACTACAAACTGGTCAGAGAATTGGAAATTATACATCAAGGTTAGAATTATTTATATGTAAGTACTATATGTCAGTTCTATTTATCAGTACTATTTGTCAGTACTATTTGTCAGTACTGTAAAGTATTTATTCATATCTACCAATGTGTTGCCATGTGTTGTCTTGAGTATTAATAATTTCTTTCTCCTTGTATACCAGGTAAGTTGTCATCAATGCGTCATGTGAAGGCTGAAGTGAACAGCATTCCTCGTGGTGGTGAATGTGGACTCAAATTAGAAGATGAAGAAGTGAGATTCCAACCCGGTGATACTCTCATATGTTATCAAATTAATAATGTTAAACAACTCACTGAATGGGACCCAGGATTTTAATATTATACACCATCTAATGTATATAATATTACTGTATACACATTTTAATTAATGGGATCCAGGATTTAAATATTATACACATTCTAATGTATATAATATTATGCAAATTCTAACGTAATAATATATATACAACATTATACACTATCTAATGTATATAATATTGTACACACATTATAATTATACATGTATTTATACACATTGTACCCTTCACTTAATGTGTGTGTACACTTAGATAACATAGTCTCAAGCCACATGAGTCCAGGTATGAATGAGATTTGGAGCGGGTTGTTTCTGGATGACAGCCCACCCAAACCATCACCAGGACACACACATTTTGAACCAATGGAGGGTTTGTGTGGGCTGTCATCCAGAAACCAAACCGCCTACTCCACTGAGGTAGGGATTATGGTGGTCAACTGTACAGTATAACTATATAGGCATCTTGAACTAAATAAAGTGTAAATTTGGACTTCAATTATTATATTATTCCTTCAAACACAAATTGGATATAACTTTTTATTTTAATTGGACTTCTCTCTCTCACTCTCTCATCACTCTCTCTTCCTTTAATTAATTAAATGGAGGATGTGAGTTTAAATAAAAAAAATTAGTCACATTAAAAATAGCTAAATTACAAAATAACTGGCAACACTGACATCCAAAAACAACAACATCAACATCAAAAAAATATATAATAATAATAATAATAATAATAGGCCTATAAATATAATGATGGTGAAGTAGTAATAATATCAGGTGTGACCCTGAGAGTTGGCAACACTGATGACTTGCTGGCGTGTGAAGTAGAGTTGGTAACACTGCACCGTGATCAACAACAAACAACATGGCCGACCCACTCAGTATATTACGCCAATACAATGTTAATAAAAAGGAAATTATTACCAAATCAGACAATATAATCTTTGGAGAATTCTCATGGCCTAAAACTGTAAAGACTAATTATCTGGAATATGGGTAAGTAATTAATATAAACCCATTATTAACACTTATTTAACACATTTAACTTTAACACATATTTTTTACTATTTTACGCATATTTAAAGCTATTTACTATTAACTATTAATATATATAGCACCAATATAAGACTAATTATCTCGAATATGGGTAAGTAGTTAATATAAACCCATTATTAAGAGTTATTTAACACATTTAACTATTGATAATGTTTAACGCATATTTAGCTATTTAACACTTTTATTATTAACTATTATTATATATAACTCTAATATAATAATATATAATGTGTAATATGGGTAAAGTAATTATATTAAACGAGTTATTAAGAGTTATTTAACACATTTAACTATTTAACGCATATTTTAACTATTTAATGCTATTTAACACTTTTTAGCTATTAATCACTATTTACTATTAACTATTATAATATATAGCACTAATATATAATGTATAATATATATAAGTAATTATCATAGTCAAGTTATTAACATTTTTATTCATTTATTCATACTATTAACTCGAGGCCATATTCAAGAACATCTGTGGTGTATACGATGGCTTAGTACCGATACGATGGCTCAAGTACTAGTCCATGGAGCCATCGTATCGGTTCCACATCATCGTATATACCATGAAGGTTTAATTATGCATCCCTTATGTGTGTATGTGTGTGTGTGTGTGTTGTGAATGATTGTATGTGTGTTCTAAATAAGTGTGTGTGTGTGTGTGTGTGGAGGCTTCTGATCCATCCAAACTGTGCCATGAAACAAACTAACTCCTTCCATATAATTGTGTGTGTGTGTGTGTGTGTGTGTGTTTTGTGGCAATATTTGAAGGACTCACTAACCTCCAAGTTTTCAATAACCCTAAATTATGAAAAATTGAAAAAAACTAAGCCATGTTTTGTCTAACCCAAATTAACCTGACCTAACCCAAGCCAAATTAACCTGACCCATCTCAACCCAAGCCAAATTAACCTGACCTAACCCAACCCAAGCCAAATTAACCTGACCTATCCCAACCCAAGACAAATTAACCTGACCTAACCCAACCCAAGCCAAATTGACCTAACCTAACCCAAGCCAAGCCAAATTAACCTAACCCAACCCAAGCCAAATTAACCTGACCTAACCCAACCCAAGCCAAATTAACCTGACCTAACCCAACCCAAGCCAAATTAACCTGACCTAACCCAACCCAAGCCAAATTGACCTAACCTAACCCAACCCAAGACAAATTAACCTGACCTAACCCAACCAAACTAACCAAACCAAACTGACCTAACCTAACCAAACCCAATCCAATCCAACCCAAACTGACCTAACCTAACTTAACCTATTGTAACCTTACTTTACTTGAATATTCCATGTTTAGTTACAGTTTTATACATATGAATATTCTATGTTATGTTACGTTATACATATAAATATTCTATGTTATGTTACAGCGTTAAAACTATGTACCGTATAAATATTCTATGTTGTTGTCTGTAATAGTTCAGGTCTGGTATAAATATTGTGTGTAAGATTTTAGGTCTGGTATGAATATTCTATGTAATATTTTAGGTCTGGTATGAATATTGTGTGTAATATTTCAGGTCAGGTAAAGATGGAGCCCCCAAAGATTACTACACATTGGAGTGTCTTCTGTTCCTCCTTAAACATGTCAGCCTCACACATCCTACATATGTACGCAAAGCCGCGGTAAGTAACACAACAACAACAACAACAACAAAAACAGTATGAGGGTACTATATATATTATTAAATTTTCTCTTCAATGTAAACAATCTTCGTCATTGCTCAGTTCGCATTATTTTGCAATGCAGTAGTAATATGTGAGAGTCATTATTAAAAGTGTCTAAAATAAAACTAGCATATGTTTTGGAAATAATGTTTGAGATTCATATTTCAAAGTTTCTCTACAGTTTATCTTATGAGAATAAAATAAAAAAGATACCATATGTTTTGGTAATAATATGCGAGACTCAATATTAAAAGTTTCTAAAAATATATAGCATTATGTTCTGGTAATAAATTTTCTCCAAAGTTTAGCTTATGAGAAAAAAAAAAGCATTATGTTTTGGTAATAATATGTGAGACTCAATATTAAAAGTTTCTAAAAAAACACAAAAAAAAACATATATTTTGGTATTATTATTAAAAGTTTCTCTACAATTTATATATCTTATGAGAAAAAAAAAGCATATGTTTTGATAATAATATACGAGACTCGATAATAAACTTTCTCTACAGTTTATCTTAAGAGAAAAAAAAAAGCATTATATTCTGGTAATAAATTTTCTGTACAGTTTATGTTAAGAGAAAAAAAAAAGCATTATATTCTGGTATTAAATTTTCTGTACAGTTTATCTTAAGAGAAAAAAAAAAGCATTATATTCTGGTATTAAATTTTCTGTACAGTTTATGTTATCATGAATATTGTTGTACCTGATGGGAATTTGTTTTCAGGCTGAGAATATCCCCGTGGTGCGTCGACCTGATCGTAAAGAATTATTGGCCTATTTAAATGGTGAAACATCCACTGCCACGGCCATTGATAAATCTGCACCGTTAGAAATACCTACACAGGTGAGTAATGTTAGTAGTGGTAGTAGTAGTAGTAGTAGTAGTAGTAGTAGTGGTGGTGATAGTAGTAGTAGTAGGAATAGTGGTGGTGATGATAGTAATAGTAGTAGTAGTGGTGGTTGTAGTAGTAATAGTAGTGGTAGTAGTAGTAGTGGTAGTGATAGTAGTAGTAGTAGGATGCCTTTCCCGCGAAGTAGTAGTTTATAAATACAACTCCACATAGGATAAAAGATCAGTGAAGAACTTTAATAATACGACCTTGTGATTGTGTGTGAAAATTGGAGGCTTCTGATTCCTCCTAACCATATCACAAAACAAACAAGCTCCTTCCTTATACTGTATGTAGGAAGTGTGTGTTTATTGGCAATATTTGAAGGACTCGTATACCACCAATTTTCTGACTACATCACACGGTCCCTGAACAAATAATGGGCCTGAATTATGTTACTCTTTATACATTTTCAGGTGAAGAGAGCAGTGGAGGACGCATCAGATAGCACGGCCAAAAAACCCAGATATGACGACAGCGATGTACAGAAAATCAAGGAACAACTCGCTCTGCGTTTTGATGCTCCTAAAAAGTCATCCATTGTCAGTAATATTGACAGGTAAATGATCAGTGTCCTTCATGTGTGTGCAATATAGTGTACAGTTGCCCACACATGAATCTGGTACACCTGATCGCTACTTTTGGTGAGGTACCTACAACGGGAAGGAAAGTGAGCAAAAGTTATAGTTTGTTGACAGGCAGACAGTAATAATATTTTACTGTCTGTCTGTCTGTCAACAAACTACATCTTTTTTTCACTTTCCTTTCTTTCTTTCGTAGCCAAGCACCTCACAAGTAACGAGCCGTACCAGCTTCATGTGTGACCAACTGTACATAAACTCAACCCTCGATTTTGAGGACCTCGAATTACCGGAGATTTTATTTTCCGGACTTTGTATCCCCTCGGCCAGAAACAACATGATTTTATTATTATGAAACCTTGCAGATTTTTTTATCAGAGGCCATGTCAATTGAGAAGATATTATTAAAGTTTTGATGAGACTACAGATATCAGACAATGATTATGTTATTATTATTATTAAATATTTGGTGAGACTACAGATATCAGACAATGATTATGTTATTATTATTATTAAATATTTGGTGAGACTACAGATATCACACAATGATTATATTATTATTAAACTTTTGGTGAGATTATCTTATTATTATTATTATTAAACTTTTGGTGAGATTATCTTATTATTATTATTATTAAACTTTTGGTGAGATTATCTTATTATTATTAAACTTTACAGATCTTTATCAGAGGCCATGTCCATTGAGAAGATTGCAGCCATCAAAGCCAAGCGTCTGGCCCTCAAGAGAACCATGATTAAAGAAGATGACGACCCGGGCCTGGGAACCGACCTACGCGGCATGTTGGAATTTGATATTGATATGACCAAGGATATTACCACAAAGGAACGCCAATGGAGGACTAGGACCACCATATTACAAAGTTCTGGCAAGGTTATTATTATTATTATTATTGATATTAAGATTATCATCATTATTATTATTACCCGGTATTTTTCCACAGCAATTTACCATCAATACAAAGATTTAATTTAATTTCCTATTCATGCTGATAATTGATTTTGGACAGCAATATACCGAATTTAATTTAATTTCCTATTCATGCTGATAATTATTTTTGGACAGCAATTTACCATCAATACAGCAATTTTATTTAATTTCCTATTAATGGTTAGCAATTTACCATTAATACAGCGATTTTATTTACTTTGCTATTCATGCTAATAACTTTTTGTCCAGCGATTTTATTTACTTTGCTATTCATGCTAATAACTTTTTGTCCAGCGATTTTATTTATTTTGCTATTCATGGTGATAATTCTTTGTTCAGCAATTTTATTTACTTTGCTATTCATGGTGAT
>JAWZYT010002088.1:5000-35000 GCA_034508575.1 Petrolisthes manimaculis | reverse complement strand
TGTGTGTGTGTGTGTTTTGTGGCAATATTTGTGTGTATTTCTCAAGTCCATGAACACTGCCTGTCTCAGTGAAGCAGGTGAGGTGACAGGACTTCTGCTGCCGACTGTACACACACACACACACTATTTCACATATATAATACCAGTATAAAAATAATGAGAGTTTACTGTGTTAATTAAGGACTCTGTGATTGTGTGTGAGAATTGGAGGCTTCTGATTCCTTCTGACTATACCAAGAAACAAACACCTTCATTATAGGTGTGTGTGTGTGTGTGTTTCGTGGCCATATTTGAAGGACTCGTATACCTCCAATTTTCTGACTACATCACAGGGTCCCTTATTCGTTTTTGATTTTGGTGATCCATGACATATTTTATTTTCATATGGATTGATATTTTGGTTCTTTAAGGGGACGGACCCTATGATGTCAAAATATTGGAGGTAAATGAGTCCTTCAAATGTTGCCATGAACACCATCTATAAAGAAGACGGTTGTTTCGTGGCATGGTCAGGAGGAATCGGAAGCCGGAATCAGAAGAGGAATCAGTGGCGTCGTGAGGGGGGGGGGGCTGGGGGGTACATATGTCACCGGGCGCCAACATCCCTCACGACGCCACTGCCACCCATTCTCATACATGATCACAGGATTCTTAAACTCATTGCTGTAAGGAAGCTAAGGAACTGTACAACTGCAACACATACAAACACACAACAAAAGGGTTTATTTATAACACATGTGAGTCAACCATTTTGGTGAGAAGTATTTGTACTGTTAACCACAAGAATTCTTACACAGGTTATTATTATGAAAAGAGAGGTCATTATTCTGAATGTACTAAAATGAGTGTGTGTCTGTCTGTCTATCTATGTCTGTGTGTGTGTTTATGTCTGTATTTGTGTGTGTGTGTGTGTGTTTATGTCTGTGTTTGTGTGTGTGTGTGTGTGTATGTGTCTTTCTGTGTTTGTGTGTGTGTGTTTACCAAGTGACTCATTGATTAGCAAAACAACAAACCTAATAATAATGTTGTATAGCAATGTCTTACAGTTTCTACATGTTGTTGTAATTCCCGGAAAAAAATAGCGTTTGTACTAATTCTTGTGGTGAATAGTACGTACACAAGAAGTATTTAAGATATACTGTAGTACATAATTACCAGGGATAAAAGAGGCTTATTTTTTTGTTCGGCCCCTTAATTAAGGACTCTGTAATCATTGGTGTGTGAGATTTGGTGGATTCTGATTCCTCCAGACTTTGCCATGAAACAAACAAACAATACCTATGTAGATGGTGTTTCATGGCAATATTTGAAGAACTCATTTATCTCCAAATTTCTGACTACATCACTCATAGGATCCCTTAAGAAAGTGTTTGATAATTATTATGTATGTGTACAGTATAAAATAGATTTCATTCAAAAATGTTAATGAAATACAATGTAGTTTGTAAACAAAAGAGATCATATGCTTTTGAAATTACACATGACTTTTTTTTTTAACCTGTGAAGTGTTAAAGAGGAACCCTGTGATGTATATATGGTCAGAAAATTGTGAGGTAAACGAGTCCTTCAAACTCCACCTATATGGAAGGAGTGTGTTTCATGGCACAGTCAGGAGGAATCAGAAGCCTCCAATTCCCATACACACTCACAGGGTCCTTTAATAAGTGGAGGCTTTCTTGTCGGTAAGTTGGTGGGCGGTCGAGTCCTCCAAACTAGATGCCACAAAACAAAATCCCTCATTAATTAAAATAACAATACAGTCGTCTGTTTCGTGGCACACTTTGGAGGACTCACAGACACTACAAATTCACCAACAAGATAATTTCCCCTTCATATTATTTGTATTTATATTTAGCCTGGATTTTGGACCACGTGTGATTTCCATAATACTGTACTGGAATATTTTGATGACCGGTGGTTTATTTTTGAAACAACGTTAGGATTACAATAAACTCATTCTACACTTCTATATTATTATGGGTGTGTAATGTAATGTGTACAGAAAAGCCTCATTGTACAGTACACTGGTATTATATGTGTGTGTAATATGTGTTTGCAGTACATACACATACACACACACACACTATTTCACATATATAATACCAGTATAAAAATAATGAGAGTTTACTGTGTTAATTAAGGACCCTGTGATTGTGTGTGAAAATTGGAGGCTTCTGATTCCTTCTGACTATGCCAAGAAACAAACACCTTCATTATAGATGTGTGTGTGTGTGTGTTTCGTGGCCATATTTGAAGGACTCGTGTACCTCCAATTTTCTGACTACATCACAGGGTCCCATAAGGGGAGATTCTCATATTGGTGAATTGAAAAGTTTTTGATTCCACCAAACTCTGCTTATGAAACAGATTCCACTATTAGTAACATTGAAGGTGTGTGTTTTGTGGTATAGTTTGGAGGAAGCACAAACCTTCCAAATCAACACCAAGAGTATACTTTTGGTACGTTAGGGAAACTTGATTCCTCCAATGTATATCAGGAAACAAGACCAGATTGAGAAAAATGATGGTGGTCTGTTGCTTGTAATAGTTTGGAGAAATCAGTTGCTCCAGATTTACCAACACTGTACTCTCTCCTTAATTAAATGTGGTATAAAAATTGACATACAACACTTATTAGGGTTTATAGATATTATTTCTGTGGGATAATAATATAATCAAAAGGAGTTTGACAGAAAATAATAATTAAAAAAACATTGATGGTGTTTACATTGTTCACAACTTTTTAATTTAAGGACCTTGTGATTGTTATGAATATTGGAGACTTCTGATTCCTCCTAACCAGGCCATGAAACAAACTCCTTTCATATATATGTGTGTGTGTTTCATGGTAATAATTGAGGGACTTATTTACCTCCAATTTTCTGACTACATCACAGGGTCCCTTACAGAAATGAAAATGTATGTTGATTATTCTTGTACTGCCAATGTGAGTATTTAGTCCTAAAGATGTTGGGGTCCTTGACAACAGGAGATGTGTTAGTGAAAACAGGTTGAGGCAAGGAGAGGCAGACATCCACCAATACACAGCCATCTTCCTCCAACATTGTGTGGAATAAATCAAACACTTTACCACCATTAAGTCAGACTACTTTGGTCACGGTATAATGACTAGTCCTTATACCGTGACTTTGGTAGCCTCCATGACCTTTCCCAACAGTGATGGCTACTACTCTGTCCTTCAATGGTGATGTTGGCAAAGAGAAGAATGTCCTTCCTGTGATCAAAGTAGTCATGGTTGTCTACATGAAGATGAATCATTGGTACAAGAAATAGAACTGGTAGGTGATGGTGTTGGTGGACTCAGGACTGGCTGAGGACTTTGTGTGTGTGAGTACATCCAACTGTGGCCATTTCTTCAGTTCAACTACTGTACTGTGTAATATCATGGTGTCTGAGATGGGAGAAAGTGTGTAGTGCTGTTGTGTTTACCAGCTTGTTACAGTTTTATTAGTGTCAAACAGCAGCTAAACTGTTTGTTATTACTGTAATATACAAGTACTCAATTGATTAGAGTTATATTTGCATACCCAACCAACCACGTACACTCACCATTTAAATTAATAACAAATTGTTTTCCGTATGACAGTAATGATCTTAGATTTTTACATACATAGTTTTTTATTCACCGTAGATACAGTTTTTGAGTATTATACCGTCAATGTGTGTGTGTGTGTGTGTGTGTGTGTGTATAGTTGGTCACATGTATTCTTACACATGCTATATGGATAGAGAGGTCATTATTCTGGAAGTACTGCAATGAATGTGTGTGTGTGTGTGTGTGTATCAAGTGCCTCGGTGATTACCAAAACAACAAACAACAAAATGATTTCCAGTTACATACATAGTCATACATAGTCATACATAGTTACATACATAGTCATACATAGTTACATAGTTATACAAACAACAAACAACAAAATGATTTCCAGTTACATAGTCATACATAGTTACATAGTTACATAGTCATACATAGTTACATAGTTTTACAATTACATAGTCATATAATAATGTTGTTATGGAGTTACATAGTGTTACATAGTGTCAACCGTCAACAAAAACAACAGCGTGTGTACCAATTTTTGTGGCCAATAGTACAACATTAAGTTTGAAAAGAAAACAACTAAGTAATTAACTGTCAGGGTAAAAATGTTATACACTTCAGGGGAGATTTATTTATTGTCTTGGTGGTAAATTTGGCTGTGGGGGCAACTGATTCCTCCAAAAGAGACCTTCTAATTCATCAACCAACAAGAAAATCCCCTCAAATGTTAAGGACCCTGTGATTGTGTGTGAGATTTGGTGGCTTCTAATTCCTCCTAACTATGCCATGAAGCAAGCTGTGTCTATATAGTTGGTGTTTTGTGGTAATGTTTGAAGGACTCATTTATCTCCAATATTCTGACTACATACATCACAAGGTTCCTTAGGTAAGAATTTTATCTGTGTGTACATTAGGATGTGGGCAGTAATTTATTATACTAATAATGAATGAAAGCTAATGTGAACTATAAATATAAAATACCAATGATGATACTGTATATATTTTCTCTTCACATTAATTCACACAATGCTAGAATACTTGTTAATTTAAAAGCTGTAGTTTTGTTGTACAATATGCACACTAATAACTGAACAATAATAAATAACAATAATAAAGTAAAATAGAACATATGTAAGTACAGTATATTATGATATTATGCTTAATTAATGTTTGGTTAAGAGGCATTATATTCATAGCTTTATAATCATGGACTCAGTGTTTATTTATGTGGGAAAGTGAACAAATTAATTAAGGGAGTGATTCATTTTAGTTACATTCTTTCAAAAAAATTGACTAACAGTAAAATAATCAGATTATATCGAAGGGTTTGTTTATTAAATTTAGGTTGAGGATGAATTAGAGATATACGATATCTCAATTTTACAAAATACCTAATAAAAATTAGAATACAGTATCAATAAATTAATATCTAGGGAGAATATATGGTAAATTTAGAGAAGTACTGGGTTCACTATATTGTATATTATAATATCATTACCCACTACTGTATTTTGGACCTGCCTAACACATTTTTCAACTATGGTGTTTCTCTCGGGGATTTCCCGTAACTCCCGTTTTACAAACATAATTTGGAAATTAGCCCCCATACCCGGACAGCCTGTCTGGTCTGGCCTGTTCAGGCAAAACTGCTGAGCATGTGTCAGTGTCAGTGTGGGAAGAACATCGGTCTGTACAGGTGGCTGTGTAGTCGGACCGTCGCCGGGGAATGTCTCACACACAAGATAGTTATTTTTTTTTGTTAGTCTTGGGTGAGGTTGAGGCCGTTTGAGCCTGTGTGTACAACGGTTGAGATAGACCATCATCATGGTGGTGGTGGTGGTGGTGGTGGTGGTGGGTGCCTTTTGTTTTGGCTGTCAGTATAGTCACGGGTGTGGACACTGGAGTAACTGTAGACAGGTGAGGACAGGACACAGGAGTCTCAGAGAGTCGGACAGGCTGTGAGGTCAGGTGAGCAGGTCAGCAGGCGGCCTGTGGGTGTGTGTTTAGCCCCCTGACCCTGACCCTCACCCTGACCCTTATCATGGGCCTTCTTATGGTCTTATCGAATAATTTCAATCTTACAAAATACAACAACAATTGGGGTAAAAAATAGAATAACAATAAAAAATAGGGAGAATAAAAAAATGCATCTGCATGGTTATTTTATATAAAAAAAAATTATATAAAAAAAAAATTATATAAAAAAAAATTATATAAAAAAAAATTATATAAAAAAAATTATATAAAAAAAAATTATATAAAAATTTTTTATGTAAAAAAAAATTTATATAATTTTTTTTTATATAAAAAAAAATATATAAATTTTTTTATATAAAAACAATTTTATATAAAATAAATTTATATATAAAAAAAATTATATATATTTTTTTTTATATAATTTTTTTTTTATATAAATTTTTTTATATAATTTTTTTTTCATATAAAATTTTTTATATAATTTTTTTTTATATATTTTTTTTTTATATAAAATAACCATGCAGATGCATTTTTTTATTCTCCCTATTTTTTATTGTTATTGTTTTTTATTCCTTGAAGTTGTAGGCTATTCCTTGGAGTCGACAGAAGAATCGATTCCAGAGTCGACTCCTGAGATAGATAGGCTATACATCAATGAACAAATTACCTCAAAACATAATTTCTGGAAGTTGTAAATGATTAGGCTTTTATTTGAGGTTTACAGAATGATTTATTTACCTTGTGAAATACTTTTTTGTGTAATATCAAAGATAATTCTTAGATTATATTAGTTTGAAAAAAGGGTAAGGTTTTTTTCCTAGTATTTCCAGGCGAGACCATAATATCAGTATGTACTTATTTTAGTAATACCCAAATAAAATAGTTGCTTTTTACTAGTATTTCCTGATAGAAAAAAGTCTTATGAACAAGCGTGTATGTAATTGTTTTGATGATTATTTGAGTTAATTGAACAAAAACGCCACAGAAAACGGGTATTTTTTATCCCAATTTCAACTAGAATAACATTAATAAAAGTTAAATTAAATTACAATAAAAAGAATAAAACTAATATAATAAAATATTTTGTTCATTTATGTTACGAGGTGGACTTAAAAAAAAACAATAATAGGGTTTGTTTATTTTTATTCTACCTTAAAAAAACTAGAATATTGAACTTCATAATTATATACTAATAATATAACATTAGAAATAAAGAAAACATATAAAAATAATAAATCAAACTTCATAAAACCTAGAAAATAAAAAAATATACTCAAATAATGCATGTAAAAGTGTTTATTTATATTAGTGACAAGAGATGAACCTTAAAAAAACTATATTAACGATAGAACATAATGAGAATAAATAAAAATAAAATACACCAGACTTCACAAAAACTAAAATAACGGTCTAAAATAAAGAAAATATACTAAAATAATGGATATAAAAGACTTAAAAGTGTTTATTTATATTAGTGACAAGAGATGAACCTTAAAAAAACTAGAATAACGATAGAAAATAATGAAAAAAAATAAAAATAAATACACCAGACTTCACAAAAACTAAAATACCAGTCTAAAATAAAGAAAATATAGTGAAATAATGGATATAAAAGACTTAAAAGTGTTTATTTATATTAGTGACAAGAGATGGACCTTAAAAAAACTAAAATAACGATAGAAAATAATGAGAATAAATAATAAAAATAGGGACAACCTAACAAAATAATTAATCCAACTTCATAAAACCTAGAAAATAAAGAAAATATAGTGAAATAATGGATATAAAAGACTTAAAAGGGTTTATTTATATTAGTGACAAGAGATGGAAAATAATGAGAATAACAAAAAAAAATAGGGACAATCTAACAAAATAATTCATAAAACTTAGAAAATAACGAAAATATAGTGAAATAATAGTATATAAAAGACTTAAAAGTGTTTATTTGTATTAGTGATCAAGAAAAATAGTGAAATAATGTATATAAAAGACTTAAAAGTGTTTATTTGTATTAGTGATCAAGAAAAATAGTGAAATAATGTATATAAAAGACTTAAATGTGTTTATTTATATTAATGATCAAGAAAATATAGTGAAATAATGTATATAAAAGACTTAAAAGTGTTTATTTATATTAGTGATCAAGAAAAATAGTGAAATAATGTATATAAAAGACTTAAAAGTGTTTATTTATATTAGTGACAAGAGATGGCGTTAGTGTAGTAGTAGTGCTGTGGCCGGTGGTGGTAGTAGTGGTACTGCTACTGCTACTACTGCTGCTCCTTCTGCTGTAGTGGTAGTAGTAGTGGTAGTAGGAGAAATATACATACATACATACATACATATACTTACTAGCTAGCCAACCATACTGATTATTGGACTACTACTATACATACATATATACATTCATTCATATATTTACGTTCACACATACATACATATATTTCTATTATATATATATACATTCTGTTTCAGTATTATTCATATATATACACCCAGATTGATTATTGAACTACTACTATACATATATATACACTCATACATATACTATACATACATACACACATACACAATATATACATTTTCAGTATTCACGATATTTTTACATCTAACTTACTATTTATACATAAATACATACATACATACATAAATAAACACATACATACACACTATACATACATACATACATAAATAAACACATACATACGCATACACACACACTATACATACATACATACATAAATAAACACATACATACACATACACACACACTATACATACATACATACATAAATAAACACATACATACACATACACACACACTATACATAAATAAACACATACATACACATACACACACACTATACATAAATAAACACATATATACACATACACACACAATATACATCCATACACATACACACACACTATACATACATACATACACATTCAGTATTATTCACAATATCGTCACCAACATGATTTAAAAAAGGTAATGTTATTTTTATTAATTGTATATTTTTATTAACTTATACACACACATACATGCATACACATATACAATTATATATTTACACACACACACACCATTCATACACCTATACACACACATACACTATTATATATACACACACATACACCATACATACACCTATACACACATACATACACGTATACTATTATATATACACACACACACCTATACACACATACACCATACATACACACACACCATATATATACACACACACACTTATACACACATACACCTATACACACACACACACATACACTATTATATATATACACACAGACACACACACACACTTTCAGTATTATTCACGATATCAGATAATTTAATATTATTCCTATTGTATATTTTATTGTATATTTTTACTATACACATATATACTAAGTTATATAATTTATACTCTACATTGATTTTCTTCATTTTTTTCTTTTTTATTGTAATTTTCCTTCATTTTTCCTTTTTTTTTTCATTTTCTCATTTACTGTCATTTTCCTTTTCCTCTCATTTTCTGTCATTTTTCTTTTCCTCTCATTTCCTGTCATTTTTCTTTTTTCATCCTTTTCCTCTCATTTTCATTTTTCATCCTTATCTTGTAATTTTTCTTCATTTTCCTTTCATTTACTGTAATTTTTCTTTTTTCATCCTTTTCCTGTAATTTTTCTTGATTTTCAGTCATTTTTCTTCATTTTCCTTTCATTTACTGTCATTTTCTTTTTTCATCCTTTTACTGTTATTTTCCTTCATTTTCCTCTCATTTATTGTCATTTTCCTTTTCCTTTCATTTACTGTCATTTTTCTCTTTTCATCCTTTTCCTGTCATTTTCCTTCATTTTCCTTTCATTTACAATCATTTTTCTTCATTTTCCTATCATTTACTGTCATTTTTCTTTTTTCATCCTTTTCCTGTCATTTTTCTTCATTTTCCTCCCATTTACAGTTATTTTCCTTCATTTACAATCATTTCCCTTCATTTTCCTCTCATTTACAGTCATTTTCCTTCATTTTCTTCTCATTTACTGTCATTTTCTTTTTTCATCCTTTTACTGTCATTTTTCTTCATTTTCCTTCATTTTCCTATCATTTACTGTCATTTTCTTTTTTCATCCTTTTACTGTAATTTTTCTTCATTTTCCTATCATTTACAGTCATTTTTCGGTATATCTGCATAAAAGGTCCACGTGGCCAACATTTACAATTTGTGTATATTTCACAAGGGGACAATGTAATATGTTCATGTGTAATGAATTTAAGAGAAGGTTACACTTATTTTTGGTATAATAGCATATAGAAAATTTCAGCTGTCCAGAGCCTAAGTTCAGTGTTTTCCTGCCATTGTAAACATTGGACAGTCCCTGTAGTCTGCCCAGGTTAGGTCCCTGTAGTCTGTCTAGGTTAGGTCCCTGTAGTCTGCCCAGGTTAGGTCCCTGTAGTCTGCCCAGGTTAGGTCCCTGTAGTCTGTCTAGGTTAGGTCCCTGTAGTCTGCCCAGGTTAGGTCCCTGTAGTCTGCCCAGGTTAGGTCCCGGTAGTCTGCCCAGGTTAGGTCCCGGTAGTCTGCCCAGGTTAGGTCCCAGTAGTCTGCCCAGGTTAGGTCCCAGTAGTCTGCCCAGGTTAGGTCCCAGTAGTCTGCCCAGGTTAGGTCCCAGTAGTCTGCCCAGGTTAGGTCCCTGTAGTCTGCCCAGGTTAGGTCCCAGTAGTCTGCCCAGGTTAGGTCCCAGTAGTCTGCCTTGGTCCTGGTTAGGTTAGGTTAGGTCAGGTCAGGTCAAGTAAGGGTAAAAAAAGTTATTTCCTCAATATTATAGGCAACAATCAATAGAACAAGTAAAAAAAATATGCATGAAAATGTATAAAATGTGGGAACAATCCAGGTGAATCTCTTATGTAGAATTACTGAGTCATTGCTTTGGTCATTGGTAGATCTATTATAAAGAAAAATATTAGTTCTAAGATTTCACTGAGGCTCAGGTTGTAGTACCATTTATTGTTCATGTGTGTATAATGGAAAAATGTATTTCCTTTACAAACAACCCATTTGAGGACAATGTAGTACAGTACAGGCTTGAATTGTCCTCCTCTGTTACACTTTTATTTTTCCTCCGTGTTGTAGTCAGATAATTGGAGGTTAACGAGTCCTTCAAATATTGCCACGAAACACCACCTATAGGGAAGGAGCTTGTTTCGTGGCATGGTCAGGAGGAATCAGAAGCCTCCAATTTTCATACACGATCACAGGGTCCTTAAGGGGAGAGTAGACTATACATTTGGTATATTACAGCATCTTGATTTCTCCAAAGTATGCCAGGAAACAAACCCAGATGAATAAAGATAAGGGTACATATCCCGTTGCCTGGAATAATTTGGAGGAATCATTATCTCCATAAATGTCAGAACTATACCTTGCCCTTAAAAAGACAACTGCTGTTTCCTCTGTCACTGTGCCACAAAACACACTCCTTCCATACATTTTATTTATTCCATTATTTCCATTTGTTTATCTATAATTTATCAGACTAGGCTACATTACAGGGTCCTTTAAAAATAAATATGATACTGTATAATTATATATTTAACACAACACATGCATGAGCAATGTCTAAAAAAACAACTAGATAAATAAATAAATAAGTAATAAATAAATATATACTGTATATAAATAAATAAATATATACTGTATATAAATAAATAAATAAATATCAAAATAAATACATAATGAAAAATGTTGCGTTCCTCTCCTCAGGCCGAGTTTGGTGATAAGATGGGGTCTATAGGTGGTTCTGGCAACACTTAGGGCCAATTACACGTTACCAACCCCAGAGAGTGTTCACACCAGCCAGGCCAACACCCTCCCCCCCCCCAGTACTTGGCCCCCAGGGTGGATATGACCCCACCACATCTCCAGCATTGTAGCAACAGGTAAAGTAGTATTTCACGGTAATCTTACACACCCTATAATACCTCCACCTCAGAACTGTAGGGTGTCACTCTTATAAGACCCAGAGATAATGTGGTGTTGTACTAGATGAGACAATGGAGCTTAGTGGTGGTGGTGGTGATGTTGTTGTTGGTACCGTAGCTTCTCTTCTGTCCCACTAGATGACACACACCTTATTTATACACGTCATTATCAGGAGAATTGAACGATTTTGATTCCTCCTGACTGCCACAAAAAAAAGTGCCTTCCATATAGGTGGCAGTTTGTGGCAATGTTTGAAGGACTCATTTACCTCCAATTTTCTGACTGCTGTATTTATTCATTGTATATCCAGAGTGTAAAGTATATATTCATTGTATAACCAGAGTGTAAAGTATATATTCATTGTATATCCAGAGTGTAAAGTATATATTCATTGTATAACCAGAGTGTAAAGTATATATTCATTGTATATCCAGAGTGTAAAGTATATATTCATTGTATAACCAGAGTGTAAAGTATATATTCATTGTATAACCAGAGTGTAAAGTATATATTCATTGTATAACCAGAGTGTAAAGTATATATTCATTGTATAACCAGAGTGTAAAGTACAGTCATGGCACATAGTCCTTGACCAGGGTGTAAGGTGTAAGAAGAGGTCTGTACAAGGACTATATGCCATGACTGTACAGGTGGTATTATTATGTGTGAAATTCGGTAAAGTTGACAATATTTTCAGAGAAGCTGGAGCAGAAAAATGCCGCGGATACCACCCAGCAGCAGCGGTGGTGTGTCGAGGGCCGTCGGTGGTGTGGGTGGTACATCCCCCAACTGGCAGGAGGTACACCAACGCGTCCGTGAGCTGAGACGCACCTTCCTACACCTCTCGGTCAAAACTCCCACCGATGTCACCTTCAGAAGACTGGGACCTTCACAACTACGATGTTACTTCCTATTGTCACCCGGACAAGGCAGGGAATCAACTCTATTCTATGCTGATATTAATCTGGACACTGTAAGTAACTATTAACATACTTTAAACATTTAAAAAGATAATACAGGTGGTATGTTTTTAACTCTATTGTATGCTGATATTAATCTGGACACTGTAAGTAACTATTAATATACTTTGAACATTTAAAAAGATAATATAGGTGGTATGCTTTTAACACAATTTTATGCTGACATTATCCGTGACACTCACACTTTGAACATTTAAAGGGATGATAATAATAAGCTTTTGGTACATGGGAGTGCCTTGATTCCTCCAAAATATGTCAGGAAACAGGACCAGATGAATGAAAATAATAGTGATCTGTTGTTGCTTAGAATAGTTTGGAGGAATCAGTTACTCCGGATTTACCAACACTACTACAACTACTACTACCCGTGCCTTTATATATTATAGTCTTTTCTTTATAGCAGCCAGTATTTTATCAGGAAAAATAAATGATTGTTTTTAATGATAAATGTTGACCAGTTATATCTAAAACCAACCCACTAATTTATTCCATGATGATAACAGATGATAAGTGTTGTGATTAGTTAGTTTTATCATTAATAATATTAATTACCAACCTGACTAAGTTAGTATGATTAACATGATATCGTCAGCATGATATCATACTGATTAAATAACAAAATGTAAACGTACAGAATTGTAGGTAAATTTTAATTATCCGGATATTTTGATTTCCCTCATAATTATTGTTATTGATATTATTATTATTGTTATTGTTATTATTTTTATTATTATATTTTGTTCATTATTATTACTATTATTATTATCATTATTATTATTATTATTATTATTGCTATTATTATGGTTATTATTATATAAACATGTATGTAAGAAAAACCTATTTGATATTCACTGATAAATGCCAAAGTTGTGAGTCATTATTCATCACTCATCACTCACTACGTCACTTTGCCTCCAGTATATCTTCTCTCTTTCTTTTCCTCATTATCAGATGAAGAAAATAAGAGCCTTGATAACACTCTTTCTTCTCTTGATAACGCTCTTTCTTCTCTTGATATCACTCTTTCTTTTCCTCTTATTCCTTTCTTTTGATATCACTCTTTCTTTTCCACTTATTCCTTTCTTTTGATAACACTCTTTCTTCTTTTAATAATACTTTCTTTTCCTCATATTCCTTTCTTTTGATAACACTCTTTCTTTTCCACTTATTCCTTTCTTTTGATAACACTCTTTCTTCTTTTAATAACACTTTCTTTTCCTTCATTTTGTTTGAGCAGCCGTGGGGTAACCGGACCGTGTACCAGGAGGTGTTGGACTCTGGGCGGTCGTTCCTGTGGCGCCAGACGTCCCGCGAGGAACAGCTGCTGAGTGAACGGCGTCGCATCTCCACGTGGGGCATCACCAACTATGAACTACACACACAGTCCGGTACACTCGTCTTCCCGGCCTCATCCACCATCTTCCAGTGTGTACATCCCCTGCGACCGGTAAGACAACGTTATTTTAATAACGGTATCAACAGTTATTTTTTTTATTTTATTTTTTATTTTTACAACATTATTATTTTACACTATCAACATTTATTTTTATTTTCATTTTTTTATTTTTACCACATTATTTTACACTATCAACATTTATTTTTATTTTCATTTTTTATTTATTTGCTTATTTATTTATTTTTTCTCTCCTGATGGTTTGTGAAAAAATCTCCGAGTCATCTTAATGTACCAAAAAAGAATTACCACTTTAATTAAAATGACTCAGAGAGACTTTTTATACAAACCATCAAGGGAAAAATGAAAAGAACCAAATGAAAATAAATAAATGTTGATACAATAAAAAAGAATTAATTACCCCCTTAATTAATAACAGGTGGATGGATTGTGAAATATTATACCCCTATTTCAGACTGGTGCTGTGAGTCCCCGTGAGTTACCAAGTTGTCAGGTGCGTCTCAATCCTCAGATATGTCCTTCCAATCCAAACCTCATTGCTTTTGCTGCACGGGACGACATCTATATCTGTAACACCAAAACCGGTGAGTTATATAGAGAGCAATGATTTAAAGGGAGATTATCTTACTGGTAAATTAGAGGGAAAGTAATATTAATGGGTGATTTGTTATTTGTTCCTCTTGTTGGTGTTTTCAGGTGAGGAGAAACGAGTGACACACGTACACAGTGGTAGTGGGAGGCTGGAATATGACCCTAAGAGTGCTGGTATGCCTTCCTATGTGATGCAGGAGGAGTTCTCTCGTTATCAGGGTTACTGGTGGCAGCCTTGTACGTCAGGTAAGGCCATGGTTGTTGTGGTGGTTGTTATTGTTCCTCAAGGTGTCTGGCTGAGGAAGGTCATGGCCTGAACCGGGCTTTCCCACAGTGCCCTCAGAGAGTGTATGTTGTGTTGTTGGTGAGTGTGGTTGTGTGTATTACAGTCTTCAATAATGTGTTTAATAGAATGAGTATGTTGTGTTGTTGGTGAGTGTGGTTGTGTGTATTGCAGTGTTCAATAATGTGTTTAATATAATGAGGTACTGTGTTACATCCCATACAGACATACACAACCTGCTGTTATTTATTTGTATTGCTATGCACCAATGTTACCTTTGTGTTGTGTCCATCCATCCCAACAGACAGTGTGTATCGACTACTGTATGAAGAAGTGGACGAGAGTGAAGTCCCCATTGTACAGTTCATTGTTCCAGATGAAACTGTCAGCACCGTAGAAGAATTCAGGTCAGTTCTCCTCTCAGCTCTCTTGCCATTACAAGTTGTATTTATGTAACTCTATAATTTTTAAAGCCCATTTGTATTCATCATCTTCCAATTTATGCAGGTCCCCGAGAACTTGTATTTTTATAACTCCATAATGTTTAATACCTACATATATTCATCATCTTTAAATTTATGTAGGTCTCCAAGATGTTGTGTTTTTGTAACTTCATAATTTTCAATGCTCTCATATATTCATTACCTTCCATTTTATGTAGGTCTCCTAAGATAATATTCCTTTATTTGATATTTACAACAGCCACTTTTATCAATTCATTTTTATTCTGTTTGATAATATTTACAAAGCCCACATTTATTTATCATTACCCAATTCTGTGTTGTGTTCAGGTTTCCAAGAGCTTACAGTCACTTTTATCAAGTCACTTTCATTCTGTTTGATAATATTTACAAAGCCCACTAGTTTATTTATCATTACCCAATTCTGTATGTCTAGATTTCTAAGATATTAATATTTACAAAGCCCACTAGTTTATTTATCATTACCCAATTCTGTGTTGTGTTCAGGTTTCCAAGAGCTGGGATGGCAAACGCCGAGTCCACACTGAGGCTTCTGGAGGTGGAGGTCGGGGCGGGGGAAGAGCTACGCGTCACCACCAGACACCTCCGCCACGACCTCAAGCAGTTGGCACCGTGGCATGAATACCTTGTCAGAGTGGGATGGCTGCCACATGGATACCAGTGAGTTGGTTTTGTTGTTGTTGTCGTCCAGGATCTCACTTCTATCTTTATTTTTTTTATTATTATTTTTATTAATGGGATAGTTAATGGAGTAATGCCTTGTTTCCCACTAGTGTTATGTGTGTGTTTGTGTGTATTGTACTGTTTATCTTCTATGTACAGTAACCATCATTATACATTACACACCCGTAAACTCCTTTTTTCCATTAGTGTTATGTGTGTGTGTGTGTGTGTATGTATTGTAATGTTTGTTATGAATCTATGTAAACCTTCTTTGTACATTATACCATCACCACACAGTTGTCAACATAATGAGTGTTTTTGCATACTACTGCCCCACATCTCACGGTATCATTTTCATCCCCCTTTGTAGAGTCTGGTGTGAACTATTGGACCGCCGACAACAGAGGCTGGAGCTGATAACTTTGGGTCTAAACTCCTTCACCGGACAGAGGAGTAGTAGCAATGCAGCTCCTTCCCTTCCCACCTCGTCACTACCACCGCCATCCTTCCCTCCTTACGTCATCATTTCCCAGCATTCCAACACATGGATTGATGTAAGTGATTATCTCTCTACTCTATATATACCGTTAGTCTTATTTAAGTTTTGTGTTGGTAAATCTGGAGCAACTGAATCTTCAAAACTATTCCAAGCAACAGAACACCATTATTTTTGAGCATCTAGTTCTGTTTCCTGGCATACTTTGGAGGAATCAAAGCACTCCAATGTACCAAAAGTGTATTATTACCCCTTTAATAGGCCAGTGTTGAATTACAAACATTAAAAACTCGATCAATTAATGGTAGTATTTAACTGAAGGGCCACAAACATTAAAAGCTCTATCAATACAATAATTCAAGGACTAACTGTATTGTATATATTGGTTTGTTGTTGGTTGTTTCAGGTACATAACTTACTGTACTGGTGGAAGATGCCAACAGAACCCTCCCATCTTATGTTAATCTGGGCCAGCGAGGAAACCGGTCACCGTCATCTCTACTTCCTACGTTACCAGCTTTCCCCGCCTCCACCACCAGAGGATCACAATGCTCACCAGGACCAGGGAGGTAAGGGGAGGGATCTATTGTTTTTTCCATTTGTTTATTGATATTATACATTTTTGGTTCTTGATAATATCCCGTTTTTATTCTACTTGATTTTTATAATACTTTCTCCCAGTGTAAGTAAGATTTGCATGCTGTGTTTTCTGTGTTGTTTTGTCATACAGACATAAAGTCCATGTAAATGATGTAAATATTAAGACGAAACTAATTTGTGTCGAGATTAGATATTCTCACACACACACACAGTACCTAAGACAAAACTAATTTGTGTCAAGATCAGAATATTTTCACACACACACACACACACACACACTACCTAAACTGTAGCCTTAATATTATTTTAGGCTTGGTGTCTGCCCAGCTGATACAGAAATTAGCACTGACAAGGGGTGAATGGTCAGTAACAACAAGTGGAGGCCTCTGGGTGGACGAACAACACAACCTGGTTTACTTCACTGGACTACGGGACTCCCCTCTAGAAAACCACCTCTATGTCACCTCCATATCTCACCCTGGACTTATACAGAGACTCACTGATCCTGGGTTCTCTCACCAAGTCGCTATTAATGATGTAAGCTGGATTCATCATTAGTACAACTATTTTAAGGACCCTGTGATCGTGTATGAAACTTGGTGGCTTCTGATTCCTCCTGACTATACCACGAAACAGGCTCCTTCAGTATGGATAGGGTTTCGTGGCAATATTTGAAGGACTCATTTACCTCCAATTTTCTGACTACGACACAGGGTCCCTTAACTGACGAAAAAAAAGGCTCGTGTGATCGCGCCTTAAGTGTTTTGTTTTCTTCCACCAGGAATATTGAAATATTTTGTTTGTGTAGTGAATAGCTGTTTATTTACCTATTTGTTTTACCTATTTATTTACCTATTTATTTTACCTATTTATTTACCTATGTGTATTGAAGGTGTTGTTTTGTTTTTGTTCCACCAGGACTGTACTGTGTTTACAACGGTATTTAGCAGTGTAGAGATGCCCCCACAGAGTCAGGTGGTGAGGATAACGCCCCTTGATGCTCCTAATGGTACCGGACAATTGGTGTGGATCTCAGTGTTGGGGGATCTGGTCAACGAAGCACGTGAGTTGATGTTCTACAGGAAATTTTATGTGTGTGTGTGTGTCTATGTGTTTGTGTCTGTGTGTGTGTCTATGTGTTTGTGTCTCTGTGTGTGTCTATGTGTTTGTGTCTGTGTGTGCGTGTGTGTTTGTGTCTGTGTGTGCGTGTGTGTCTATGTGTTTGTGTCTGTGTGTGTGTGTGTGTCTGTGTTTGTGTCTGTGTGTGTGTCTATGTATTTGTGTCTGTGTGTGTGTCTATGTATTTGTGTCTGTGTGTGTCTATGTGTTTGTGTCTGTGTGTGCGTGTGTGTCTATGTGTTTGTGTCTGTGTGTGTGTGTGTGTGTGTGTGTCTGTGTGCTAGTGAAACACACACACACATACACACACACTGAACTATTTAACTCTTCTTAACTCTGTTCTAAATAAGATATACTACAATTGAAAGAAATACAAAGAATATTCAATCATGTTCATAGTTATACACAAGTACAACATATAATACAGTATATTTTTTACCCCACCAGTGTCGGAGGGGCTGAGAGAGATCAAGTCCCTGGTAGTTCCCGAAGTGTTCACCACCCGACTGAGTAGTGGTGATATTATTTACTCCATGGTGTTCAAACCGCACAACTTCACCCCCGGCCGCAAGTATCCAACTGTACTGTGTATCTATGGTGGTCCTCAAGTCCAGTTGGTTACTAATACATTCAAGGTGAGCCCAACTTTCCTTCAAGCCTACATTATTTTATTATTTTCTGGATTTTAGTGGCATAGTTTCATTTTATTTTTTATTGATTATTCTTGTATTCCAGATTTTTAGGTACATTATTATTATTATTTTATGGATTTTAGTGGCATAGTTTCATTTTATTTTTTATTGATTATTCTTGTATTCCAGATTTTTAGGTACATTATTATCATTATTTTCCACATTTTAGTTGCTGTATTTTATTTCATTTTTGTTGTTGTTATTTATCCTTGTATTTCAGTTACAGTATTGTATAATAGTTTGTTTTTGTTAGTGAAAATAGCCATAATATTTCCTCATGTTTTTCATATTTTTATATTATATTTATTATTATTATTTATCTTTGTATTTCAGTTACAGTATAATGTTTTGGTTTTGTTAGCGAAAGTATCCATAATATTCCCTCTCTCTCTAAAGTATCCATAATATTTCCTCTCTCTAAAGTATCCAAAATATTTCCTCTCTCTCTAAAGTATCCATAAAAATTCCCCTCTCTCAAAAGTATCCAAAATATTTCCTCTCAAAAGTCTCCATAATATTTCCTCTCTCTCAAAAGTATCCAAAATATTTCCTCTGTCAAAAGTATCCATAAAAATTCCCCTCTCACAAACGTCTCCATAATCATTCCTCTCTCTGCCACCAGGGTTTTCGTCACATGAGGACCCACATGTTAGCAGCTCATGGGTTCTGTGTGGTCAGCATAGACTCCCGGGGTTCAGACAACAGGGGCGTCAGTTTCCAGGCTCACTTGATGAATAGAATGGTGAGTTGAACATTTATTTATCTATTTACCTATTTATTTACCTATTTATTTACCTTCCACTTAGCATTTTAATGAATAGAATGGATTAAACAGAGATAAAGAGAGAACCATAACATACCAAAAATTTTAATATACTATCCTGTCCTTAAACATA
This sequence comes from Petrolisthes manimaculis, assembly GCA_034508575.1. Lineage (NCBI taxonomy): Eukaryota > Metazoa > Arthropoda > Malacostraca > Decapoda > Porcellanidae > Petrolisthes > Petrolisthes manimaculis. The sequence goes on along the minus strand of JAWZYT010002088.1, from coordinate 15,261 downwards.
ATCTTGGTATATTAAACAGAGATAAAGAGAGAACCATAACATACCATAAAATTATAATATACTATCCTGTCCTTAACGTAATCTTGGTATATTAAACAGAGATAAAGAGAGAACCATAACATACCATAAAATTATAATATACTATCCTGTCCTTACCATAATCTTGATATATTAAACAGGGTACAGTTGAGGTAGAAGATCAGGTGGAGGTGTTACAACTACTGGGTGCTCAGTGTGACTATATGGACTTGTCACGTCTGGCTGTCACTGGATGGTCCTATGGGGGTTATCTGTCTCTCATGGCACTCGCACACTGTCCAGATTTCTTCAAGTAAGTACCTACTGTAGTGAACAATGTTAACACCAAACCACTCTATGTATGTATGGATGTATTTATTTACACTGTCTGTTCTTCTTGTCTTTATTTCTCTTGTTATCTCTTCTCAAACCCCATCTCTCTGAAAAATATAAATATATTTATATATATACATACATACACTTTCTGTTCTTCCTGTATTTAATTCTTCTACTCTCTGAAAAAAAGAAAAAAATATATAGGTCTTATACCGTGCTTTATATCTAGGCGATATTAATTCTCTTATCTCCCCCCCCCCCCAGGGTAGCCATTGCCGGTGCCCCTGTAGTGTCGTGGAATCTGTATGACACGGGCTACACAGAACGCTACATGGACCTGCCCAGCGTCAACCCTGAGGGATATCGTAGTGGCTCCGTCCTATCTTATGTCAACAACCTGCCTGATGAGTAGGTTAAACCTTATATTATTATTATTATTACTATTACTATTATTGTTATTACTATTACTGTTATTATTATTACTGTTATTATTATTACTATTATTGTTACTACCATTACTATTATTGTTATTACTATTATTATTACTACCACTATTATTATTGTTACTACTACTGTACTACTATTATTGTTATTACCACTACTACTATTACTGTTACTGTTGTAATATACTGGGTCTGTATATAATGATATTTGCATAATATTGAGAGCCTGGGTGGTAATGTATAATCATAATTAACATACAGTATGTAAAAAACAAAAAAAAAACATTGGAACCACCCTTAAAATTGAAATAAGGACTCTGTGATCAAGTTTGAAAATCGGAGGCTTCTGAATCCTCCTGACTCTGCCATGAAACAAGTTCCTTCCATATAGGTGTGTGTGTTTCATGGCAATATTTGAAGGACTCATGCATTTACCTTCAATTTTCTGACTACATCACAGGGTCCCTTAAATATAATAATAATAATAATATATAGGGAAGTTCCAATACTTTTCTATTTGCCAACTGTACAGTAACAATGATAATGATAAAAACACTAAAAACACTTAACAGGAAATACATTTTAATTTTAATATTTACACCCAGGGAGAACCGACTGCTTATCGTACAAGGAATGATTGATGAAAATGTCCACTTCTCACACACCAACCAATTAATACAAGCTCTCATCAAAGCAGGCAAACCTTATCAACTACAGGTAATAACAACAACAACAACAACTATATTTTGTATTGGTCACGAGAGAGAGGAATTATTGTGTATGTGAGAGACCCTGTATGTAATAATGATAAAATAATGTATGTATGTGTGTGTGTGTGTGTGTGAATTATGTATGTGAGAGACACTATGTAATAATGATAAAATAATGTATGTATGTGTGTGTGTGTGTGTGTGAATTATGTATGTGAGAGACACTATATGTAATAATAATAATATAATGTATGTATGTGTGTGTGTGTGTGAATTATGTACTGTATGTGAGATACACTATATGTAATAATAATAATATAATGTATGTATGTGTGTGAATTTGGTCTGTATGTTTATTTCGTTTATTTATTTATTTATTTATTTATTTGTTTTTCATTGCCCATTTATAGTGGTGTATCATCAGTAATTGTGTGAGAATTTAATGAACTTAAGTCTTCAGAATTAATGTCATATTTATACAACAAACTTTATAGAGTTTTTTTAATGCCTTCTATTCCCTTGTTTGTTTCTTTATGGAGTTTTTTTAATGCCTTGTACTCCCTTGTTTGTTTCTTTATGGAGTTTTATTAATGCCTTCTATTCCCTTCTTTGTTTCTTAATGGGTTCTATTCCCTTGTTTTTTTATGGAGTTTTTGGTTTCATTATAGGGTTTTTGTTTCTTTATGGATATATTTAATGCCTTCTATTCCCTTTTTTGTTTCTTTATGGATTGTTTTTTAATGTGTTGTATTGTGTTGTTTCTCCCCAACCCCAGATCTATCCTCATGAACGTCACTGCCTACGACAGTTGGACTCCAATGAACACTATGAAACCAAGTTGTTGTCCTTCCTACTCAATAACCTATGATGCAAATGTAACTTAGGCCCTCCAATGTGTACGTTGTGCCCCTATGAGTGTACAGTGCTGCTGCCATATCCAGTGTACATCGTGTACAGCGGTGTACAGTCCCGTCGGTATCAACAAGTGCCGTTGCTGCTGCTGTTGTACATTGTCCCGTGGCTGTACTACAAGTGCACAGAGACAGAGAGTGTACATTGTCGTGTGGCCATAATAACATCACACAGTGCTGCCATCACATTGTTGTTGTGTGTGTTAGGCGTTACATTACACGGTACATCGTTTACAAGACGTGTGTGTTAGGCGTTACATTACACGGTACATCGTTTACAAGACGTGTGTGTTAGGCGTTACATTACACGGTACATCGTTTACAAGACGTGTGTGTTAGGCGTTACATTACACGGTACATCGTTTACAAGACCTAGTTCTGCCGTCTGTACACCATCCCCTCCCCATGGTTCCTTCAAGAGCATAAGGGCCAGCCAGCATTGGTAGTGCAGCATTGTGTGGCCCTGGATATTGTTTACATGTATCACTGAGTCAGCCTTGTTCACTCCTTTACCAACACCGGGGAATAATAGTTCTTACAAGGCTTCAGCAGGGAATTGTACCTACTTTACTGCTAACCGATTTGTGTACAATTACATTCTACTCCTCTATTCATCACTCCACATATATAGACAGTCTTCTATGTCATTGATGTCTCGGCTTGATATTATTCTTAGACACTGAAGTTTAAAATTTTACTCCTATCCTCACTCACTCTCCCACCCTCCAACCACCACCACCTCACCCATTCACCCACCCACCATTCACCAACCACCACCTCTCCACCCACTCACCACCACCACCACCTCTCCCACCCACTCACCCACCCACCACCACCACAACCTCTCCCACCCACTCTTTGTTTTTCTGCCACTTAATTCCCATGATCCTTCAGAATAAGTCAAAATAACTAATTTGTTTTTGTTTTGTTTTCCAATTCTTATCAATACATAGAAATTGAGTGTGGAGAGTAGTGAATGTGGGAGTGGAATATATTGTACTTTGTTACAGAAATGAGTTAGTATACAAGAAAAAGTAAAGGTGAGGTAATGAGAGGTGTAGGGTTGAGTTTAGTGTTGATACAAACCAACAGTCTCCTCGTCTGTTGCCTTCCAATAAACAAACAGATCTCACTATCACCCTGACTCCCATTTGGGGGTCTGAGCATCTGTGCGACTTTGGTCAACCAGACTCGGGACTGCTCAGCCAGACAGTCCAGGGAACTACAACTACAACAACAACAACAACAACCACCTTTATCATTACCTGACCGTGACTCCTTTTCTGTGTATATAACTCATTGTTATGGTTGATAATGTACCTCAATAATAGTGAAGTAGTCTGAAGGCCACAGACATTTACCTATCCACCCATCCTGCTTGTTGCTTGCTGGGATGCCACACTGCAGCCTTTTTAACTGTGTGTGTGTGTGTGTGTGTGCAATGTAGAAACAGTTTCTACCAGACAAATAATTAATAAGAAATGCACAAGACTGCTGACTTTCTGTTGCAAGTGATTTTTATAAGTTGTTAGTGTTTATTAACACTGCTAACCAAGAGTATTGAGGAAAAACATTTTATTGCTATAGTGTTGTAATTTATGGTGAAACAAAGCCAAATGTAGGTTTTTAAGGAATGACTAATGAAGTGTTATAAGTCCTTTTTGTTTGTAAGGAGATAAATGTCTATCAAACAAAGGAAATATTTCTTATGTCTCTCCTGCTGTGAAATATTACTGTTACTCTTTAAGGGAATAATTTCTTGTAATGAAATAAGAAAATGACTCTTATTAATATTGGCTGACAATACAACACAACACAACACTGACAAGAGACATAACAACCATTTCACATTTCCAGATATACCATTTTTTGTATACAAGAATATTGGTGTTGAGTGGGACGAATTTATGCTGCCCCGACGCTTCTCTCTTTCTCTCTCTCTCTCTCTCTCTCTCTCTCTCTTTCTCTCTCTCTCTCTCTCCCTCTCTCCCTCTCTCTCTTTCTCTATTCAAAACTTACATCTCAATTAATTACTGTTTGTGTGTTCAAAATTCATGCATGTCTTTCCTTTTCTCCCTGTTTTTCTTTCCATTTCCTTCCTGCTTGTTGTCATACCTCTCTATCACCTTCCTCTGACGCTACATGACCTCACTGTTGTGGCGCCTAATATCAATCAATCAATCAATCAATCAACAAGTGTATTCAACATAACACCACCATCGAAATCACTGATATTCTTGCATTACATCCAATAATTGAATAGACAATAAATTTCTCTGACAGAATGGGCTTAAAACACTTCATCCATCTTAGGAACTTTGTCTATAGTATTTTCCCCAGTTGTTGCTCTTTTGTTGAGGGAGTGGTGGGAGTTGGGGACAGGCTTAGGGGGGGGGGGATATTGGGACAACAGGCTAGGGGTGTGCAGATAGCCTGTCCCTCTATTCCCGCACCCCACCAAGCCTATCCCCCTACTCCCGCACTCCCCAAGCCTGTCCCCCTATTCCTGCACCCCCTAAGGCTGCTTTCACATGGACGTTTTTGTACCTGCATTAGACACGCGCTTGCCACAGTTATACTTGCCACCAGTAGCCAATGACGACGCACACGTTAGCAAGGATGTGCGCGTCCCTGCTGGCTTGGACGTCTACTGTGTCGCATTGGACTCGCGTGCAACGTGTCGTGTGAAAAGTTCCATTTAACTCCATTGAATGTTAAACTGTTATGTTCAGGAACACTCATGTGAAAGCAGCCTTAATTAAACTCACTTGGCAATCCATCCCGGCCAGCTGTGTGTCAGTCACTGCTCAGAATCCGTCTCATCACATGGATTGGATTGTAGTGTTCTTAAAAGTATTGTTGTTCTTGTATAACTTGTTGTGCTTTGTTCTGCCAGCTTGGGGTAATGTGTGTAAGAAAGAAGGGATAGCTTTGGGAATAACAGGTTTTAATTAAAGAAGGATTAGCTTGGTGTAATTTGTGTAAGAAGGGAATAGCTTTGGGTATTGGGTTTAAAGAATTATTAGCTTGGGGATAACAGGTTTAATTAAAGAATGATTATCTTGGTGTAACATGTGTAAGAAGGAAGAGCCTGGGGTAACGGATTTAAAGAAGGATTAGGTAGGTGTAACATGTGTAAGATGGGATAACTTGGGGATAACAGGTTTAATTAAAGAAAGATTAGGTAGATATAATTTGTGTAAGAAGGGATAACTTGGGGATAACAGGTTTAATTAAAGAAAGATTAGGTAGATATAATTTGTGTAAGATGAAATAACTTGGGGATAACAGGTTTAATTAAAGAAAGATTAGGTAGATATAATTTGTGTAAGAAGGAATAACTTAGGGATAACAGGTTTAATTAAAGAAGGATTAGGTAGGTGTAACATGTGTAAGAAATAAACCGCTTGTGTTATTTAAGGACCCTGTGATCGTGTATGAAAATTGGAGGCTTCTGATTCCTCCTGACTATGCCACGAAACAAGCTCCTTCCCTATAGGTGGTGTTTCGTGGCAATATTTGAAGGACTCATTTACCTCCAATTTTCTGACTACAACACAGGGTCCCTTAAGGAATACCAAGGCACCGATTACTCCAAACTTTGTGATGGAACAGACAATGAATGTAGTTGTGTTGTGTCACTTTGTCTGGCCACCAAATGCTGCAGTATTATTAAAAAACACACACAGAGAGAGAAAACTACTGCACCTAAACCAGCAAACTATAGAACTGAATATTGATTGATTAAGGACCCTATATAGCTGTGATTGTATAGGAGACTTGGATGGCTTGTGGTTCCTCCTAACTGTGCCATGAAACAAGCTCCATCAGTGTATAGGTGCTGTTTCATGGCAAGGTTTGAAGGACTCGCTAACCTCCAATTTTCTTCCGACTACATCACAGGGTTCCTTAATGCTAAAAATTATGACTTTGTGAGTATGTACAAGTAAATAGGGTTCTTTTTGTACATTGGAGTGCCTTGATTCCTCCAAAGTATGCCAGGAAACAAACCCAGATGAATAAAAATATGGGTATCCCGTTGCCTGGAATAGTTTGGAGGAATCATTATCTCCAAAAATGTCAGAACTATCATGAAGGGAAAATATTGTTGCCACTTACCATTGTAATAGTTTGACTGTTAATTAAGGTGCAGAGTTTTCAGAAGTGTTGAAGGGTGTGCGATGATATTATTGAAATACTGTGGGTTACAATTACCTCCAGTCTGTCACCCACTACTATACACACCAAGGAAGGGGAGAGTATACTTTTTGTACATTGGAGTGCCTTGATTCCTCCAAAGTATGCCAGAAAACAGGAACAGATTAACAAAAAATAATGGTATCCTGTCGCCGGGAATATGTAGTTTGAAGGAATCATTATCTCCAAAAATGTCTCTATTCTACTCACCCCTTAATAAAAATAAAGGCTTAATTAAACTGAACTGGTGTGTTGCTTGGTGGTGTGTTTTTTGGAGTAATTGTTAACTTCCAGTGTGTGATAAATAATGTCATTGTCCATAGCACTAATAATAATAATAATACCAGCCTTAGTCCCGCTTCCAGCAGCAGCTTTAGAAGTCAATTTTTACCGTGTTTAGGAAATATTCTTACTTTTGATTTTTACTGAAGCTTGTCATACCAAGACAAAGTTATAAAACGGGCTGTGTTTGTAAAGGGAGGGTAGTGTAAGCTTTATCTGTGTCTGTACTGTACTGTACTGTACTTGTAAATATGTTTATAATACTTTTGTTGATGGTTTTACTCTTGTGTACATTTGTTTATCAGACCCAAGCAGCATTGTATAGCCTCCACGAAAAAAAAACTATATACTGTAACATCTTAAGAGGGTGTGGGAGTAGGGGACGAAACATTTAAGGCCAACGTTAAGGGTTCATTCACACCGTCTCTCTGGTCATATCGACTGCATTTCGTCCACTGTTTCAAATATAGTAAGAGACGGAAAATTGAAAGATCAATTTTTTTTTTTTTTTTTATTATTATTATTATTATTATTATTATTATTATTATTATTATTTTTTTTTTTTTTTTTTTTTTTTTTTCTTTGGGCTTAACTCGCATAACGCCAGCCAGCCGCCCGTGAAAGGAAAAGATATATAATTACGGTATAAAGAGATTGTAATCATTTTGTAGGGTAATCTTTTGTAAACATCATAATACAATATTGTTACTGTTTTGTTATATAAGTTAGTTTGTATGTTCATCCAACTGTATTTGTGAAGGAAGGAAGGAAGGAAGGGAGGATAATTTTTTTTTTTTTTTGTTAAATATTTTTACTATTATTATTTCATTCACAATTTTCGTTATATATTTTTACTATTATTATTTTTTCATAATTTTCACTAGATATTTTTACTGTTGTTATTTCATTCATAATTCTCTTTCATTATGCATTATTTAATTTTCTTTGCAGCATAATCTTAGGGGGGGGGTGCGGGAATAGGGGACAGGCTTGGGGGGGGGGGGGCTGGGGGGTGCAGGAATAGGGGGACAGGCTTGGGGTGGGTAGAAAGCCTGTCCCCTATTCATACACACCCCTAACCCTCCATCCCTAGCCTGTCCCCCTATTCCCGCACCCCCAACCCCCCCCCAATACTGTCCCTTATTCCCGCACCCTCCAAACCCACCCCCAATACTGTCCCTTATTCCCACACCCTCCAAACCCCCCCCAAGCCTGTCCCCTATTCCCACACACCCCAAGCCTGTCCCCATATTCCCGCAACACCCCAAGCCTGTCCCCCCATTCCCACAACCCCCCAAGCCTGTCCCCCTATTCCCACACACCCCAAGCCTGTCCCCCTATTCCCGCACACCCCCAAGCCTGTCCCACCATTCCCACACCCTCCAAACTCCCCCAAGCCTGTCCCCCTATTCCCCCCCCCCACCCCCTTAATTAAGTGAAGTAATGTATGGCTGGCAGTAATTATAATATTAATTAATGGGTCTGTTAATTCACTATTGTATATAATAATTAATAAATCATTTTGCACTAACTCTTTACCTTGTTGTTGTTGTTGTTGTGTACATAAATAGGAAGCTTAACTTTTACGTTGATTCAGGTATTTTTTAGCAACACTTTGTAGGTTTTTGCAACGCCTTATTTACTTACTTACTTTACTTTACTTGGAGGTTTTGCTAGGCGATAAAAAAATAATAATAATAAAATATAAACCTCGTACCTTATCTTTCTTCATCTTCTTCTCTTTAAAAATGTGTAATATGGTTCAGTTCCCATAGTATTATAATGGTAAAGTTTAATTAATGGTGGTTTTATTCAACTTTTTACCTTATTGTAGTTAAGTTAACATTCTGCAAGTTTGGGAAATATAACTCACTGATTAATTATGTGCAACAAAAATAGTATTTATACATAATGTATATGTATATACTAGACCATAAGCCCCTGCTACGCATGGTACAATATTTTTTCCTTCCCAGCTGTAGCAGCGTGGAATGTAAAGAAACAGAGAGGGTTGCCAGGCGTACGATGAAAGTGAAGTATGTGTAATAAGTGGGGTTATTTTTGGTGACGAAAATGTCCTCTGTCCCCCCTCACTGTCACACACTTTCCGTGTGTGAATTCCTGGCGCTGTAGGTGGTCACATGACAATTTGTATACCATGACACACAAACAGTCTTCATTTACATAAGCCGTCATCTGGACGTCAATCGGATACGAAGTTCGCTTGGGTGAAACCAAGCCAAAGCAAGCGTAAAATTTTTACCATTACCATCACCGTAAATTTTTTACCATTACCATCAATCACCTTTTTTGTGTATTCATTGCCATTATGTAGCAGTGTTGTCACATCTGCCAGGGTTAGGTCTCATTTTTAAGGTAATTACCCTATAGTAGCGTAATTTGGGGCTATTTAAAGTAAAGTTTTGATAATCTAAGGTAATTTTGATCGATTCTTTCGACATAAGGGTTGTCGTAAAAGAAAAATGCATTGCTGTAAAAAACTATTATAATTTCATAATATCGTGTGTCAAGGGTTAAACAAATGTTGAAATGATCTAGTTCAGTATCTAAGGTAATTTTGTTGTTCCATCTGAGGTATTTTCAACCCACTTTTTAAGGTAAGTACCACAAATATTTCTTGAGAAGTTGAGAACCCTCATCTACGGACACCGTAGATTTTTTTTTTATTACTCGGTCAGAAAATAATTTATAGTGACGCATTCAGGCCTTTCAGGGTCCCTGGACGCATTAGTGAGTCCTAAACCCTGCCGAGTGTTCAACAGTTCAAAGATAAGTACAGAAATCATCGAGGGAATAATTATTGAACTTTATTTACCCTTTGAAATTAATTTAATGACTAACTTATGCTAATAACTTTTAATTAACGTCTTATCTAATTAATTTAATATAAGGTTATATAGTATTTTCAGCATATAGATAGGAGATGTATGTAAGTACTACGGTATTAATTATATATTTATTATCACGTCTTCATATATCTTATTTTTGGGAAGTTTTTTTTTTTTATGGTGATGTAGTTTATGGTAATTATTTAATATATTGCCGTTTCTCTTACAATTTTTTTTAGCGTCTTTAGCCACTAATTTAGACCATTCTAAGACACTTTTCGAAATATTTTTACAAGTTGCCACAACTCGATTTCAAAATTTTTACTATTACCAGTGTTTATATTTCACTAACCTAACCTAACCTAACCTAAGCTAACCTAACCTAACCTAACCTAACCTCACCTCACCTCACCTCACCTCACCTCACCTCACCTCACCTATCCTATCCTAACCTAACCTAACCTAACCTAACCTAACCTAACCTAACCTAACCTAGACCACATCAGACTACCGGG
>JAWZYT010002087.1:7500-30207 GCA_034508575.1 Petrolisthes manimaculis | reverse complement strand
GAGAGACAAAAGAATGATAGATATGGAAATTGATAAACACACAAACAGATAGATAGATAAGGAGGGAGAAAAGAAGAAGACGATATGGGAAAGGAGAGTGAAGTATAGAAGAAAAAGGGAAGAATGAGAGAGGAGTAAAAGAGAAAAGGAAAAATACTAATCGAGAAAAGAAAGGGAAGAAAGAGAAAAGATAAGAATAGCGACAGCCGGGGAAGAAGGAGAAAGGAGAAGAGAATGGGAAAAAGGAGAGAAAGAGAGAGCGGTATTAGAAGATAGGAGAAAGAAGGAGAGCGGTATTAGAAGATAGGAGAAAGAAGGAGAGCGGAATTAGAAGAAAATAGAAAGGAGAGACAGAATTAGAAGAGAGGGGAAACAAAGAGAACAGAATTAGAAGAGAGGGGAAACAAGGAGAAAGGAATTAGAAGAAAGGGGGAAGGAGAGCGGATTTCTAAGCGAGGGGAAATAAGGAGAGATAAATTAGAAGAGAGGGGGAAGAAGGAGAAGGAATTAGACGAGAGGGGGAAGAAGGAGAGAGGAATTAGAAGAAAGGGGAAGAAAGAGAGAGGAATTAGAAGAGAGGGGAATGGAGAGAGGAATTAGAAGAGAGGGGAAATGAGGAGAGAGGAATTAGAAGAGAGGGGAAATAAGGAGAGAGGTATTAGAAGAGAGGGGGAAGAAGAAGAAGGAGAAGAGAGGGGGAAGAAGAAGAAGGAGAAGAGAGTGAGAAGAGAAAGGGGGGAAAAAGACGCCTTCACAGATGGTCCAAGTTACGCCGTTTACACTGCTTCTTCAGAGCGCCAAATGGTCAAAGTTAGTGTGGTGTTCAGTAAAGAAATGTGACACGCAGGATGGGATAACTGGGGAGAGGGAGACACTGAAATACAAGATCTCCCATGACAGCCTCGGGCGACCACACGACGAGGAAGGAGAAGCAGAAGGAGAGGGAGACAAGCTGAAGGAGGAGACATGGTGGAGGAGGAGGGGGAGACAGGAAAGAGAGGGAGGAGGAGGAGACAGGAAAGAGAGGGAGGAGGAGGATACAAGAGGAGGAGGAGGAGACAAGGATGGAGGGGAGGGGAAGGGAAAGAGGTAAATAAGAATACATGGTTGGTGGGTGAGAGAGAGGAAGATGAAAATGCAGGAAAATATTGATAATTCACTAAACACAGACAGACACATGTAAACGAAGTAATAACGTAATAATGATATTGTATCACACTAAAGCATAATAAAAACAATATAAGAAATTATCTCAACTTAAACTTAGGTAAATATGTAAATCAGTGAGTATTTGTATATAATAAAAATAATATAATAAAATAAAAACCCTTCCAATTCTCCATTAAGATTCGCTCTGAAGCATATACTCTAATGAGCTAATGAACCTTAGAATATTTTGCTCGTGTTATATTTCAGAAAGGTGTTCCTGGAAAAGCTACGTGTGTCTGCCTGTCTAGTAGAGGGGAAGGGATGAAGCCGACACTGTCACACACACACACACACACACACACACACACATACACACACACACACACACACACACACATCATTCTCTCTCTCTCTCTCTCTCTCTCTCTCTCTCTCTCTCTCTCTCTCTCTCTCTCTCTCTCTCTCTCTCTCTCTCTCTCTCTCTCTCTCTCTCTCTCTCTCTCTCTCTCTCTCTCTCTCTTCATTTTCACCTCCATACTTTGAGTTGACAATATCCTATTTATCTCTCGCAATTACCCCTTGTTTCCTCCTATCCTGCATCATCATCGTCTATGTTTTTGTCCTTCATTTCTGTTCTCCTTATCCATCTCCTCCTCCTTAATATTTTCCCTTCACTCCTCTTGCTTGCATCAATAAACATCACTTTCTCCCTCTCAATCAAAGAGTCAGGAATAACCAACGCTCTTTGCTTTATTTTTATTTTTTCTCGTGTCCCTTCCCTCCCCCAAGTTGCTAGACCACTTCATCGCATTCGTCTCTCTCTCATTTCCTCTCATTCCCTTCAACTGTGGCCTCATTCATCTTTATTCACTCCCACTCGTCACGTTCCCTTTCCTCTTATCCCATCTCTTTGCCATTTTCTTCTCCAAACAGCTAGCCTTAACCTCCTAACCTTTCCTTCTGATCTCATTTCTTCCATTTCCTCTCTTTCACTTTCCTCCACCACACACCCCCTCCTCCTTCTCCCCGTCCAACCTAATTTTTCTGTTCTCTCTCCCTTCAGCATCATCATCATCATCATATTTTCCCCCATCCATCTCTTTCGTTTCTGCCCTACAAGGTCCGCCGTGATCACCGGTATTAAGGATCAGATTCCATCGAGATCACGGCCTTTGCTCGAATACATCAGACTCCCTTTCATGCACCAGCTCTCAGTTCCCTTTGATGTTGTCACTGGAGTTGGGTCGTGTTGACGCTGCTCGATCATGACCTATTAAACTGGCACTTTTGAAAATATGAATTAGAGGCCGAGAAAAAGTTGACCTGTTTTATATATAATATTAAAAAAAAAAAAGTATACGCAGTCCGGAGAGTCTGTGTTCACGCGATGGTATTAAATTATTGCAGAAAAATATTCAAGATGTAATAATAGTGTCGTCAAAGCAGAAATTAATATTCAAATATATATATATATATATATATATATATATATATATATATATATATATATATATATATATATATATATATATATATATATATATATATATATATATATATATATATATATATATATATATATATATATATATTTATATATATATGTTTGTTATGTAAAAATGACTTTTCCATCCGAATAAGGGGTAGGAAAATGATGTCAAAATATACATTACAGTAGTTATGGCAGACGTGTTACATATAATGTTAATTGATCATTGGGATACTGTGATTATTCTTTTCTCTTATTATACATTCTTTGGTCCAACTTTAATCATCTTAATAATTTAAACATTAGAAACTCATAGTTAGGTTCCTAATTCTTTAGTTCTCAGTGAGTATATATTTCAAACACAATTTTATTTTTACGTATACACCATTTAATTCTACCTATTTATCATATTAACTTTCATTTAGCGAATTGTTTTACTTCCTACGTACCAGTGCTTTATTTCGCCATTAACGATAAACTGGTAACTTATATACAATATCATTTTACTGATCATCATATAATTATTTTTTAACCACCATCGCTACCTCCTCGTTACGTTACCATCATCAACAGTAACAGACAGTAATAATTTGTTACTGGTACTACTCTCGCTTAACCATCAGTGTATACCAGACTGTATAATTTGTCTGAGTGTGTGTGTGTAAGTGTGGCTGTCAGTCTGTATATTTTTCTATTCGTGTATGTGTGTATTTGTCTGAGTGTAAGTGAGTATGTGTGTGTGCCTGTCAGTCTGTCCATTTTTCCATCTGTTTGTGTGTCTCTCTCTTTCAATCCTCTCTTTGTTTATCGGTATGCTTGTTTATATATCCACCTATCTTTGTATCTTTGTGTGTGTCTGTCTATTTAACTCAATTTCTATTTGTATGTCTGTCTCTCCCTTTCAATCCTCTCTCTGTTTATCGATCTGTGTGTTCATATACCCACCTGTCTTTGTATCTTTGTATCTATGTAACTCTATTTCCGTCTCAGTCTGTTCTTCTTCTATTTCTGTCTTCATCTACAAACGAGATGGTACGTATTCCCCACAATGATAACAGTCGCTATGAATTACTGCTCTCACTAAAAAAATAATAATATTAATTAATAATATTAAAAATTAATTTAAAAAAATAAATAGATCCAACCATGACCAAACATCTCACACGCACACGCACACGCACACGCACACACACACACAAAGAGAGAGAGAGAGAGAGAGAGAGAGTCACCAGGTGGCTTCGTAACCTTACCTACCGCAATTTCTCAGAGTGCATGGAATGGATGCTAGATGGAACGAATTTCTCTTCCTCATGCCCTACCTTCTGACCGCTTCTTCTTCTTCTTCTCCCCCCCCCCCCCTCTCTCTCTCTCTCCTCACTTTTCATTCCTTTGTTCATATTTTATCTTCTTTCTTTTTCTTTTTTTTGTCCTCCATCTCCTCCTCTTTTTACCTGTTTTACTTTCTTCTCCTCATTCCCTCTCCTCCTCCTCCTCCTCCTCCTCCTCCTCTTACCCTCCTACGTTACATACTTGATGGGCTCACTGGGCAAACTTTCATCCCTTTAATTATTCGTTACCTCTTCCCCTCATCGTCGCCCTCAAATAATTCAAACAGAAAGAACTGCCATTTTATTTTTATTTTTTTTACGTAAGAAACACCACCGCCGCTAGAATTGACAATCGATCCAACACCAGACACAGCACTTCCTATTACCGACTCTGTGTTAAAGTGGACCCTGTGATCGTGTATACAAATTGGAGGCTTCTGATTCCTCCTGACTATGCCACGAAACAAGCTTCTTCCATATAGGTGGTGTTTCGTGGCATTATTTGAAGGACTCATTAATTGTCTCCCAATATTCTGAGTACATTATAGGATCCCTTAAGGGGGAGATACAGTGCTGGTAAATCTGGACCAACTGATTCCTACAAATAATTTCTAAGCAACCGACCACATTTATATTTGTTAATCTGGTTTTGTTTCCCGACATACTTTGGAGGAATCAAGGCGCTCCAATGTAACAAGAGTGTATTCACCCTTAACTAGTACTTTATAATAACGGTCTAACATGTAATAAATATCATACTTAATCTATAATCAATACCTTCACGTACAGTCGCTTTCTAAATTATCAACGTTATATACCTTACTATTAGCACATAAAATAAATAATTATTCCACAAGTAAATATTATAGTATATTCTTAGTTTAAGTTTTTTTTTAGTTCACTTTTTCCTTCAGTGTCTGCATCACCATTATTTTCTTTTTTATATAACAATTCCCTTACGTGTAAACCAATATATCTTGCTTTACTCATAGCTTTGCTCATAAATATCAATCTATCTATCATGGAATCTATATATCTTAAAACACTATCATTCAATCACGGGCTTTACTCTTTCATCTTCATCTCTGTTTCTTTACTGTTGTGTTTCTGTCGATGACTCAATTATTATATTGTTTTTCAATGTTAGGATTACGTTTTTGTTTATCTACCAATCAACACATGTACTAATTACATAGATGTACTGTACAACCCAATATATTATTAATATTATTATAATAATAATAATAATAATAATAATAATAATAATAATAATAATAATAATAATAATAATAATAATAATAATAATAATAATAATAATAATAATAATAATAATAATAATAATAATAATAATAATAATAATAATAATAATAATAATAATAATAATAATAATTAATTATTATTATTATTATTGTTTAGTTTTATATTGATGGAGTAGTTTTAATCTTTGTCTCTGGATCTAAGCTTTACTGCCGCTATCGATTGGTCCATCAACCGTCTGGTCCACTAACTTTTCCCCCACAGACACTCCCTCAAGGGTAAGATCTGCTTGGCCCTCAAACTTGGCCCAGGGCAAGGTCGGCTAATGATTGACTTGGCATCCGACCTCGACCAGCTCTTACTGACTTCTCTCTCTCTCTCTCTCCCGCTGCTGTCTACGTGAACTGTTGGGGGGAAATACCCGCCAGATGATGTATTATGGCTTAATGAAATTCCAGTGACTGGTGGAGCTCTCACAACCCGGCTCGAGTGAGAGGTGGAGAGCGGACGAGGGCCGGTGGAAGTGGGTGAAAAAGATGAAGCGAAAGGCAGGAGAAAATGAGCTGAAACACGAGAAAAGAGAATTGCAATTAGTTCACACACACACACACACACACACACACACACACACACACACACATATGCAGAGAGATTATTATTATTATTATTATTTTATTGACAAAAATTTCTTTACAAATATTACAATCATAGAACACAAATATAATTATGTAAGAATACAATAAAAACACTAAAACCGTGCAAAGTAAACTGACCACTTCATCAATTTTTGTCCAGTTAAGTCGCATCTTAAAAATGCTCCGAACTCTCTCTCTACCAAACATTTATTATAAATATATATATATATATATATATATATATATATATCGAGAGAGAGAGAGAGAGAGAGAGAGAGAGAGAGAGAGAGAGAGAGAGAGAGAGAGAGAGAGAGAGAGAGAGAGAGAGAGAGAGAGAGAGAGAGAAGAGAGAAGAGAGAAGACATATTGAAGTAAGGCGAGGATGAGAGGGAAAGGAGAGGGACTAAAATGTGGAGGGAAGGAGAGAATGAGATATGAGGGAAGTGAGTTGTGAGGAGTTGGCAAAATGTATTATCTGGGGAGGGTGTAAAGTGTGTGGAGAGGGAAGGAGAGAGGGGCAAGAGAGAAAAGAAAAAGAAAGAAAAAAACAGAGAAAAGGAGAGTAACAGCGGAGAGAGTTCAGTTTGATTTAAAAAAACGATCATGAACTATGATATCAATACTAGGGCAGAAGTACAAATTGGATATAAAAAATAGAGAGATATTTTGAGGGAAAATAAGAGAAAAAAGTAGCAGCATTCGACAACTGAGACGTGACAGGCATTATTCACTCTATACAATAATATTTATGTATTAATCTTATCAACACCAAAATGTCTAAAATGATGGAAATACAATAAATCAGGCAAGAATCGTTGGACACATGATATAAAACGATATATTCAGAAACAATACTTGTGGTTTATAAAATAATGTTCAAAATGGTGATCGAGATATCCATATGTGTATTAAAGCTTTCAATGTCTACAACTGTACAATTAATAGCTGGATGGAATGATGATAAATAAATGATGATAAACAAATGGTGATTGAGTTATCTATATGTGTACTAAAACTTTCAATGTCCACGACTGTACAATTAATAGCTGGATGATGATAAATGACGATAAACACATGGAAGGGAATGAGGAATAAAGAAGACGGTACTCAGCCAGAAATAACTAATGATACTAAAGGGAATTTAACTGTAAAAGAGATAAAGACTTGCCCTTGGCCTGGATGACCCTGTAGATTGAGGGAAATGTCGATAGAAAAACAAGAGTACAGTGGAACAGGGAAACAAAAGAAAAATGAATGGGTGGTGTTCGAAAGGGCTCCCAAACCCTTAAAGCATTGCCCACAGCTTTGAAAATAAGTAATCAGAATACACACTATAGACTAACAACACGTAAATGGATAATTATCGAAAACTTACTTAATAATTATATATACCGGTACATATTGTTACACACACACACACACACACACACACACACACACACACACACACACACACACACACACACACACACACACACACACACACAGACACACACACACACACACACACACACACACACACACATAAAGAAAAGTATAATATGAACACTCGACATTTCCCCACCACCTCTCCCCCTCAAAGCTTACTTACTCCTCCATTCTTTTCCAGGCCGGGGTTCACTACACATTCCTGGAATACCGCACCAACCGGAATTGTTCACTTTTTTTTTCCAGCAGAGGCTGTCCAAACACTGGGACTGCTACGTACATAAGGCACTGAGGAGGACTCGTCAGGGTTCGAGGGTTTAACCACATCGGACTGTACAGGTAATTTGCTTTATCTCCTCTCCTAATTCTTTACCTGTGATATTTTAGGAGGCTATACTGTTTATTTCTTCCATTTTCATTATATCTTCATCTGTGATAGTTTGGGTTTTATGGATTCTTTTTTATTCTCCTCTTCCATATCGCTGTAATAGTTTTGTTAATTCATTTCTACTAAGATAATTGAGGAAATATGACATCTTCCCCTCAATATTCTAGATGTTATCTGTTTCAAATATCCAATCAAAGGGAAGAACTATTTTTTATTTATATTTCTTTTCCTTCCAAAACATCATTATTTTAGTTCAGTTGGTCCCGTTTCCTGACATACTTTGGAGTAATCAAGTTATCAAGTGATCCACCTTCCCCTCTTAATTAATTGGTCTTACTAACTCTGGTATTCCTTTGACCATTTTCTCCTCCACACAATAAATAGTCTTTCTTTTCTTTCTTTTAATTAACTACAAATATTACACCTTTTTATATGATAGAAATACGGCTTGTTGGATTTTTTTTGTATTTTCTCAGTTCCTATTCCTCTTTCCATATCCCATTCTCCATCTGTTGCAGTTCCTATTGACTTTTATTCTTTATTCTATTTCCATTCTTTCTCTCCTTCTTTAATCTTCCTCCACATCTTATTTCTACTTTTCCTCTTCCACCTCCCCCCCTTCCCTTCCCCTCCTCATCTTCCTCCATCCCTTCCTCCTGTTCCTGCTCCTCCTCCACCTCTTCCACCACCTCTCCTCCTACTCCACCTCCACCTCTTCCTCCACCTCTTGCTCCACTTCTTCCACCACCTCTTCCTCCTACTCCACCTCCATCTCTTCCTCCACCTCTTCCTCCACCTCTTCCACCACCTCTTCCTCCTCCTCCTCCTCCACCTCTTCCTCTTCCACCTCCTCCCTGTGTCTCATTAATCTTGTATCCTGATTAAAATGCCGTGCTGGGTGGATGGAGGCATGGAAGAAGGGGGGGGGGGTGAGAGAGTGGAGGAAAATAAGGTGGAAGGGATGGAGCGAAGATTGAAGGGAGATAGAGGGGGACATGGGCAGGATAGACAGAAAAATATGTGCATGTATGTATGTGTGTATAGAATGACAAGATACATGGACTGATAGAAATACAGATAGATGGATATATAGATGTATAAAGATTGAGAAAAGATACACAGATGGATAGGTTTAATTACACCTGTATTCGGTAAGCATATTATATTTACCGTATAATTATATAAGCCTACCAACTTACTTATTAACTTATACTGAATATCTAAACTTTGTGTCCTCATTCGTCTCGTCTTTACTTTCCACATTTCACTAGTTTCTTGTTATCGTTTCTTTCTCGACACCAAAATCTCTCTCTCTCTCTCTCTCTCTCTCTCTCTCTCTCTCTCTCTCTCTCTCTACTTCCTTTCCTCTCGTTGTCCCCTTAACAATCTCCCTTCCATCTCCCGTCATTTTCCGCCCCATTAGAGAGAAAAGTCTAACTACTTCTCCCTTACTTCACACATCTCTCTCTCTCTCTCTCTCTCTCTCTCTCTCTCTCTCTCTCTCTCTCTCTCTCTCTCTCTCTCTCTCTCTCTCTCTCTCTCTCTCTCTCTCTCTCTTCCTTCCATTAGTCCTCCCTGTCTATCTCCTCTTTTTTTGTTTCATCTATACAACATGTGAATAAAATCTATGCTATTTGATATTCCTAGACGCATTCTAAGCGGCCTATACCGTACCATACTATAGTATATCCGATCGTTTATCCAAGCAGCGTCAGGTGGTGGGGATGTAGGACCCTTCTTCTTAGCTATCCTTTTCTACATACTCGTTGATCATTTAGAGCAGGATACACACATTAGCTTGGTAAGAACTATAACATCTCCGTTAGTCTTTGTAAGCCTTTCTAGTTTCTTAAGTTCATTTACGTTCCTCTTCTTCCTCTTCTTCTTCTTCTTCTTCTTTCTCCTCCTCCTCCTCCTCCTCCTCGTTAATTCTCGTTTATCCTTCTTTATTATTATTTTTCTTCAATTTTATCTTTCCTCCCTAACTCCTTTCTTTCTTTCTTTCTTTCTCCGCTTCTCTTAATCTCTCCTTACTCCTACCCACTTCCTCCTCTCCTCTCCCCTCCTCCTCCATTCTCGCCTCTCGACTCTAACTGCTTCTCGTCCCCTCCTCTTCCTTTCTTTGTCGCTTCCTAATTCCATCTTCCTTCCTTCCTTCACACCAACTTCGTACCTAAATCTGCTCAACTGAGAACTCGGGAGAAAATTTCGTGAACCTCTTTACATTCATTCTTGCCGGGAGAAAGAGAAAAAATGCTGTCTTCACTTATTATACAAAATTATTTAATATATTTTCACACATATTTGATACCTCGGGAAATATTTTGTAATTATTTTTGTGTGTATGTTCTTGTAAATTTTTTTCTTGTCTCTCAGGAAACGATGTATTTTTTTTAAACAACATATTTAAATTTCAGTGCAATTTGTCACGCCTTCAGTATAATGCCTTAATATATATTAGAATAAAAATATATATAAAAAAGGAAAAATTTAATCCCATGTTCATTCCACCAATCCCTATTCAATGCTAATCCAACCACACATCCCTGCCCTATATCCATTCCACCATCCCCTATTCATCCAACCATTCCACTGTCCATGCAACCAACCATTTGCCCTATCTGCCTGCCTGCCTGCCCACTCAACCATCCTTCTATCCACCACACAACATTAATCTCGCTACATTTTTTTTTCCTGTCGGCTGCAGTTTTACATTTTGTGTTTGGGGGTCAGTGGAATAAATCCGAGCTCTCACAACCACCCCTTATCCCTACCACTCTCTTCATCCCTTCCACTCCCCTCATCTCTCCTCTCATTCTTTCATCCTTTTCTCTCACTTCATCCCTTTCACTCTCCTCCTCTCTCCTCTCATTCTTTCATCCCTTTCCCTATTTTCATCCTTTTCTCTCACTTCATCCCTTCCACTCCCCTCATCTCTCCTCTCATCCCTTTTCCTCATTTCATCCTTTTCTCTCCCTCTCTCCACTCATCCTTTTCTCTCCCTTCATCCCTTTCACTCCCCTCATCTCTTCTCTTATCCTTTCATACATTTCCCTCTTTTCATCCTTTTCTCTCCCTTCATTCCTTTCACTCCTCTCATCTGTCTTCTCTCCATCTCCTGTTATCCTTCCTCTCCCCTTATTTCCCACTTACTATTGTGTTAATCCCTTTCCCTCTTCTTATCCCTTCCTCTACCAATACCATCTTCCCTTCTCTCATTTCCCTTCCATTTTTTCAACTTTTCCTCTCCTCATATCCCATCCTATACTTTCTTCCATCCATTATCCTCCTCTCATCCTTCACCACCAACCCTCATCCAAATCACATCACTCCCCTCATTTATTAAACTCGTCAACTACATTGCTCCATTCCTTCACATTCCCTCATCCCACTCCTTGCTATCCCTTTATTAACTCGCTTCATTCCCCGTTGTTTCATTCCGTTTTGTTGTCTTCCCTTACTAAATATAATTCTACATTGCCTTCCCCAATCCACTGCCAACACTTTTTACTTCTTCGTAATATTTACACTGCTTCCAAACCTTTTATTAATCTCCACAGTCCTTCCCCTTCGTATAACACTCACTACCTACCTCCCCATTTCCCTTCAACCCTCTCCTCTGACTCGTTCTCCTTTACTTTCCTCTTAGCAAAAGTGTTTCTCCTCCATATCCCACACAGTTCTCCTTTTTCTGCTTCTCCAACTTCTCTTGCTTCTTTCCTTTTATTTTAATAAGGGGTAAAGAGAGAGCGAAAGAAGAAAGTTAGTAAGAATACTATAGTGGGTGAGTATGAAGATAGTGATAAGGTATAATACTGTATTGAATATAAGGTGTATGTTGACGAGCGTTGTTTACGTCAAGTTGATTTCGTGGCGCCGTATTTTTAGCCCTTTTCTACACTTCCCTTCCCTTCCCTCCCCTCTCTTGTTGCTTCCCCCTCTCTCCCACCACTACCACAACATGCAGGGTAAATTCGGGCAAATATTTCTCGCTTGGTGTTGACTGTGTATGAAATATTTACGGGACAGGGAACTGTAACGTGTATCACTCAGCGGGCTCACACACACACAATCACACGCACACCCACACCCACACATGCACGCACACGCACACACACGCACACACATGCACACGGACACACATGCACACGCACACACTCATACGCACACACGCACACACACACACGCACACACATCAGAAGCCCTTTAACCCATACCTACAACCTTACGTCACGCACATATTCCCATGCCCTACACACACACCACTTACCAGCACCAATACCAACATTCCCGAACAATGATACACATTTTAGGCACGGCATAACCATTCCTGTTTGCACACCTGAGCAAAATATAATACTGAAATGAAACAAACAAGCCCACATATCCACTGAACGCAAATATATGTGTAAGAAAAACACACACAAGATAATCAGCAACACAAAATACTACACACACACCAACACGGCCACACCGAAGCGTAATGATAATAATAAAAATAATAATAATAAAATAAACAGATCATAAAATCAATATGCCCATAGCATAACACACACACACACACACACACACACACACACACACACACACACACACACACACACACACACACACACACACACACACACAAATACCCTCTATTAATACATCAACATATAACAGTTCCCACACGACCACCATCCGGAAAAATACCCTGGTATGCAAATATATGCATGGTGAAAACTAACGGACTTGTGGCCTCCGACTAACTAACTCTCACGGGGAGGGATAGGAAAACACACATCCGGCGACGAAATAAAGCTTTGGTGCTTCAGTTGCATTGTGTTTCAAACTTACATAAACTTTATGCAGACAGTCCTACAGAAACATTCCCACCCACTTCCGTACAACCTCCTCTACACACACACACACACATACATGAGTGAGTCAGCCACTATACACCCTATACTTGTGTGTCCAGCTGTATAGTAGACTACATATGAAGGTAGAAAATCGCGCCACTGGTCAGCCGGACAACATGCATAACATATTTTCATTATTGCCGCTGAATAAATCCGATCGTCCATCGATACTGATGGCTGTAAATAAATACACATTTGTACTACAAACATGCGTAAATAAGACTACGAGAAAACACGTGTATGATGCCAATGAATCATACTTCACGTATGGATGAACAGCCGCATATTACAGCTTTTGAAAACTATTTCTCATTGCTCTTTTATAACTATCAAATTCAAAAGTGGTAACGGTTACAGTTATCATGGATCTAACGGCCTGAATATTCATTCCCATTGGTTTCAGGTAACGGAGGTCGAGTGGAACTATTGGTTGTAACGATATAGTACCATATATCTCTCGTTTTCTGTTGTGTTTTCTATAATCAAGGTGATGTAAATGTTAATAATACTATCGATAACAACAAACACGTTAATAAATATTGTATATACAAGGTGTTTCATGAGTTGCTATTCTAACAGAAAAAGCTTCACTGCAGTTTGGCTGAGTCCAGTTTGGAAAAATATCTCATACCTGTATCGAGCGTTTAAAACACTCGTATTTGTAGAGTATTTTCTCCTTACAATTGTATAAGCTTTCTTTACTCAAGGTTTCCGGATCAACTCGTGAGACTCCACATATATAAAATTTGATATGGTGCGAGATAAACGATAAGGAAACACTGATTTGTGGCCTGAATAAATAGATGGTTGTTCGCTCTCCTTCGTTTTCCCTGTTATTTCTTCTTCTAATCACTCGCCCGGGCACCTCCTCATTTCTCTTTCTCTATATATATCTCCCTCCCTTTATAATTCCCTCATTCTTTCCATTCCTTCCTTCCCCATTCTTTCTACCTTCTTGTTCTTTCACGTATCCCTCCCTTCCACCTTTACTTCTTCCCACCCTTTATTTCCCCTTCATTCACCTTTTCACTTTCTCCCTCCACCTCCCCCCCCCTTTCCCCTTCCCCGTCCCTCTCCACTGAAAGCTCAGCATCGGAATATTCCTGTCTGGTCACTTCGGCTTTGTTGACGGAAGGCCGCCTCCATTATCCTCGCTATTCTGTGCATGCATGTGTGTGGTGTGTGTGTGTGCGCGCGCGTGTGTGTGTGTGTGTGTTTATCCTTGTAACCAATAGGATGGTGGCCGTGGGGATGGAACTGGTGACAAGGGTTTTGTCTTCCTTTGCATGAACCACTGTAAAGTTTATAAGTAAATAGGTCGAGCTTACAAATATACAGAGATATATACAATTCTACTATGAACACTTGGGCTCTTTCCTCGGGTATCAAGGCCGTAAGAAGTACCCATTCACCAAATCGACACACATGAGACCCTGAAGTATAGTTTAACCATCTCTCTCCCTTTGGTGAACCAAATGTAAGCCACTTGAAGGTGATATGGAGAGATACAGATTCGTTTAATTAAATTATGCTACAAAACAGATCCCCCATGATCAAACTGAAGTACTCGTATGATTCCAGTGACAGTCTGGAGAAATCAATAATATTCCAATTAGCACTCAACTTAATTCCTATTAATTTATCCGTAAATATTAACGTGGAATAGATAGCATGACTTTCACGAAAATGGGAGAGAATCTGAGAGTAGTCATATAATAATTACTGGCCATTACCTGACTTAGAAACCTTGTAAAAAGCATATCAAACAAGTTCGAAAACATTTTTGCGAGAGAGGTCAGTCTGTTGGCACCACTGACTCTTTCTCCTTTAACTCCTTCCATTAATTCCCTCAATACTTCCCAGACTTTTACTTCTCTGGCTTTTCACAGTATTTCAGCATCCTTATAACAATTTCGTGTTATTTTTTCGAAAATGTGGGGCTATTACAAGTAAAAAAACAAAAACATTAAAGAGTATTTCAATAACATTTTCAAGGGGAGTAGATAGATAAATACGAAAAAAAAAAAAAAAAACATATTTGTCTTTAGTAAAGGTGGTAATGGAGATGAGTATATTATATTTACACCACCAACAGCTGTGTCATAATAACACAACATCCACTAGAACAAGAAAACATTTCAAAGGCACATACCATCGGATTAATTAATATCTGATGGTCAGTTTACGTTCTGACTATTCCGCTCTTTATTCCCATTTACTATACTACTATTATTCTCCTTTATCCAATTACCATGACTTATTTCCTACTTACCATATCCCTCGTTCCTCTTTCCTTTACTTTCTTTACTTTCTTTCATAGAATGTTTTGACAATTTGTTCGTCCCCGCTTGTTTGTCCACTCTTCCTCTTCTCACTTTATCCTTCTCTCTCTTATTTTATTTCCTTCCCCTTCTATCTCGTGGCCAAATTTATCTCCTCCCGCTCATTAAAATTTATTCTCGGTCTATTATTTCGTCTGTCTGTCTGTCTGTCTGTCTGTCTGTCTGTCTGTCTGTCTGTCTCTGTCTCTCTCTCTCTCTCTCTCTCTCTCTCTCTCTCTCTCTCTCTCTCTCTCTCTCTCTCTCTCTCTCTCGTCTGTACAATCATCTCCTTCACTTTTGTAGCTTCTCCCCTCCCCTTTCCGCCTCGTCCCTCCTCTCTCCCTTTGATTCACTGTTTGTTCATCTGTCTCCCTCTCCTCTTCCATGTTCTCTCCCTCCTTTTATGCAACTATTATTTCATCCATCACTTCCTTTCTCTCTCTCTCTCTCTCTCTCTCTCTCTCTCTCTCTCTCTCTCTCTCTCTGCATGTCTTCTTTCCTTAGTTTTTGTACCCCTTTTTTTTTTAACTTCAGCTGCCCCCTGTTCTCTGTTGGTTTTTATTTGTCAATTCCGTCCAACATCTATCTATCTCTTTTCTCTAATTTATCTGTCAGACTGTTCTGCTTGTATGTATGTCTGTCTGGTCTGGTCTATTTGTCTATCTATCTATTTGTCTGTCTGTATGTCTGTCTGTGTGTCTGTCTGTCTGTCTGTCTGTCTGTCCGTGTGTCTGTCTGTCTCTCTGTCTGTCTGTCTGTGTGTGTGTCTTCTCCCTACAACCGTCTCATACACTTGACTGCTCGGCAAATGAAGCAGCTCAGTGGTTGTTAATTAAATATACCTTGGGTCAAATTGGACTTAACCATTTAAAGTCCTCGCAAGTATCTGCATATATTGTGCTGCTGAAGAGACGGAAGGAGAGGGAAGAAGAAGAGAACGTGAGGGACGCGAGAAGATACAAGGAGAAGGAAGAGAGCTACAAGACTTAAAGAAAAAGGGAAGACTGGGAAATGGAGAAGGAGAGAAGGAGTAAAGAAAGGCGAGGAAGAGGGAAGGAAATGACGATATGCGAATAAAGTATAGAGGGTACGAAAAATTAAATGAGAAGAAAAGAAAAAAGAGACTGAAGGAGAATAGCCTTTGTATACAGTATATTTATGCAAAGAGAGAGAGAGAGAGAGAGAGAGAGAGAGAGAGAGAGAGAGAGAGAGAGAGAGAGAGAGAGAGAGAGAGAGAGTTGTGATATAGCAGGCATTTGCGACATGTCATATTTCTGTTTTCAAAAATATACATTGTTCCTTTTTTCTTGTACTCCTTTGGTTTATTTCCATTATTGACATTATCTCATATTTTCCAGTAGTAATTTTTTTTCAGCTCCCTTTTCTATGATATACATTTTCTATTCTCAATAATTATTTCACGACACATTATCCTTCAAACCATAACAATTGTTCTGTATTTCCAATTCATGTTCTCCACTTCTCAGACTATGTTCTTTAAGTGACAAGCGGTTCGTTCTTCGTCTCTTCTCTCCCGAACTATAGTTTTATTTATCTTTCTCACGTATATTTTCCCACTAATCTTTTGCCTATTCATCCTTCTCTCTTTCCAGCCTCGTGTTTATCTTTCAGGTCTTCCTCCTCGCCGTCTTTTCTCTTGCTTGCTCCCTCAAAGTTTTCCCGAGAAAGAGAAATCGCAGCATCCCTCAGTTATCTTTAAATGTCAAAGAGTAGGAAGGAACAGCAGGCACGCGGAGGAGAAACAAGCGGAGGGTGATAACGGTAGAACGAGAGCAAGAGATAAGGAAGTATGAGAGAGAGAGAGAGAGAGAGAGAGAGAGAGAGAGAGAGAGAGAGAGAGAGAGAGAGCATTTTTTTAGTGAGCTGGAGGTACAGAGAGAGAATGAGATAATTACATCAACCACTCTTAACACATATTACAAACTACTAATTACTGTATTACCAAACACCACACCTTTACCCATTCAGTAGCCCATATAGCTTATCGCTGCTCCAACTAACTAATCCTGGACCAAACCTCACTAGTCTCAACAACAGCAACAGCAGTGACGAGACCAGATCATCGCAGCCACTTCAAAACATGACACGGCTCCCTGAATTAACTAACCCTGGATTTGCTATGAACATGTAAACACCACTTAACACTCTCATATATAATTGGGTCTGTATGTGTGGGGTGAACAAGGGATAAGTGTATACGCTTGTGTGTGTGTGTGTGTGTGTGTGTAGGGAGCGTGGTGGGGGATATTAGCATGTGAATAAATTTTCCTTTAAGGAGTGTAAGTTACTGTCGGCTAATAAATCCTTTAAACCTGAGCCAAGGAACAAATTGCCTCTGTACTGTCTTGACCTTTTACATAGTGGCACAGTTTGAAGGTACCAGCTGTATTCAAGATCACACAACCCTTATTAACTACACGTATTCACCATCTGTTCTACTGTTGACTTTGATGGAATATATGATTGGCGCTCTTGACACAATTTTCTGACATTTTATTGTATTCTTCATGGCGTTCTTTACATTTACAGATCATACAAAATTTTCAAAAAAATCTTGCACAAAAACATATATCTGATACTCTTCATAACTGATACAGCTTATTGCTTCCTTTCCTTCAGCTTTTGACTACAGTATCTGAGTACCGTCTTCCTATACACACAGAAAAAAAATATATATCATGGAAACTTAGAATCACTTTGGAAGCTTGGCAGAGTTTCCCAGTGTATACAGTATATAGAAAAAGAACCTTCCTTTCATGCAAATATTAAGAGACTATGCAGTATCTTGGTGGCATCTCCCAATTTTGGAGAAAGACTGCTCTCATCCCTGGGAAGTTGGGAAGGAGATTGGCAGGTCGCTTACACAATGGCCACTCACACATTTCTCCCCGTGCCAGAATCCCTAGTCCCTCTGGCCCGTCCCATCAATGCAAGTGGGAGGGAATAGCGGAGTCTCAAGCACACTCTTGTAGCTCAATACTCCTGGCCTGCGCTCCACCACCCGCCTGCTGAGCTATGAGCCTCTTCCAGCCAATATAGACTTTGCCCGGTTTCGTAACCCACCTCCACACAAGAGTTCCCAGCATATAAAACACTCGGGCGAGGCGGCAGAGCCTAACTAGTATGTCTTACACCGCGCGCACGTAACTGTAAATTTCCAGCAACGAAATAAACTCCGCTCGGGGAATTTTTCTTTCTTTTCTTCTCCCACAGTGGCCACACAGGGAATCGCCACCACTGCCGCCTCCAGCACCACTTGACTTCCAGCTACACTCAACGCTTTTGGCAATAAAGAATGCATTCCAGGGCCACAATGTCATATGGCAATCCCTGGTAATAACTCTACCTGCCCCAATATTAACTAAAGGTTCAGCGGTATGTTAATATTCAGGAATACTTCCTAAAATAAGCTTGACAAAAATCCTTAAAAAAATCTTTGATCGGAATGCAGTCCAGGATTACTAGAAAATCTACTACTGTCTTCTTTTTTCAGACAGAAAAAGTTGCTACAACATTCAAGGATTTGAATATGTTAGAACTTACAAACAAACAGATAAATTATACACCAAAGTGAAATCTTACCCGGTACTCTCTTCTTACTGTGTATGTGGCGGTAGTAACACAACAGTCATCACCAACTACTCCATTTGTGCCAGTATCAATAACTCAGGGACATTGGGAAGACACATGCATCTACAACAGCCTCAATTATTGGGAAGACTCAGGAAGCGGGTATACATTCCATTACTCTATCAATATCATGACCTCGATTCCACAAGTCCTCATAAGTCATACTAATTTTAAATAGCAACAACAACCATCTAAAAAAATGTTCCTAGTCATGCCAGTACCGATCCCATGCCACTGTGCCACTGTTGTCAGAAAAAAATATCTTTTCATCATAGTGAGTGCATAATAAAACAAGTAAGAAATATGTGTTTCATCGTTGCAAGTGCCAAGGGCTACCTGGTAAAATATACCTCATCGCTGCGAGTGTCAACTGGAGCAACACTTTCCATTTGTGAGTATATTTTCCAGGTCCCAAATAATATTCCAAAAGACCTTGAATAATACAAGCACTTCCAGGAGACATATGCTCCTTCCAGAATCTCAATAATGTAGGAGTTTCCATGGACATATGCGCCCTTCCAGAACTCCAATAAGAAGTACTGACCCTCCCGGACGTCTCCTGACCAACTTGATGCAGCACCCAATACATCACATCCACGAGGGGGTTGGTAGGTCTTATTTCCAGGCTCCAGGACACATCTGGAAGCATGGATCGTAAAGCCCGGCGGTAGCATAGGGGGACAGGGGACTAATGGACACAGTGTGTGTAGCGTGAACAATTTAATAGGGGTTATATTATCTGTTGTTTGGGAGTGAACGGATTAGAGGGGTGTATGGTATGAAAAATATGTGTTTATTATCCTTGTTGGGTATATTCACTCTCCTCCCTTCCCTATCGGCTCCAGTTTCTGTCGATGACAATCTCTCTCTTTCCTACTCTCTTTCTCTCTCACTTACTCACTCACTCTTTCTCTCTCTCTCTCTCATTCTTTTTTTTTTATTATTATACTATATTTTCTCGGCTTTCTCTTGCTATCTCTTCCTCCAAGTTCCCTTTTCTCTTCATCGCTTTATTCAATTGATTTACTCTCATTTATCCCACTCATTTTAATTCTCTCATCCCTCTCCTTTTTCTATCACACTTTTAAACCTCCCTTCAATTCTTTCCCCGTCCTCCTCTTCCTTGACTCTCCTTTATCATCATCCCTCCCTCTTTCCTTCCTTCCTTCCTTCCTTCCTTCCACCTCTTGGTTAGCCTGCCCCCGTTTTGCTCCCCCCCCCTCCTTCCCTCACAACCATCACTAGCATCTTGTTTCCCTTTCCTTATTTACATTCCCAGGGTCCTCATTGTCTGGTCACCTCATCCCTCACATTCATATCATCTCCTCTCATATCTCCTCCTCCTCTTCCTCCTCCCTCTCCTCTTTCTCTTCTACCTCCTCCTCCACTTTCTCCTCTTCCTCCTCTTCCTTCTTGTTCCCTATTTTTTTCTATTTTTTACTTTACTTCTGCAACCTCTTTTCCTTCTGTGCTTCATTTTTTATTTTACTCCAATTCATACCTTCTGTTGCTGCCCTTTATCTTTTCTTATTCTTCATTCTTCATTCTCTTTCAAACCTTTTCGTCCTCCTTCAGTTTTTACATCTTCTATTGTGCTTCAGTTTCTTTCATAAACTATAAGTACTTCACCTACGGTACTGTTTCACCC
The DNA here is from genome assembly GCA_034508575.1 of Petrolisthes manimaculis. NCBI lineage: Eukaryota > Metazoa > Arthropoda > Malacostraca > Decapoda > Porcellanidae > Petrolisthes > Petrolisthes manimaculis. The sequence continues at coordinate 10,012 of JAWZYT010002087.1, read as the reverse complement.
TCTTACTGCCCTACCATTATTTCTTATCCATTCCGCTCTGTTGTGTGACACAGTGTTGGCTAACAGTAGCCTTCATTTCCATACCTCCTTTAGGGTTTTGACTCCCCTTCCACCTCAGGACCATCATTTTCACCATACATCCCATGAAGCCCTTGTGCCGCTGACCCTTCAGAGATTCTGCCATGTAAGATTGATTATAGAGGAGCAGCTAGGGTTGTACACCGTCGGAGGAGAGCAAGAGAATGGGCTTCAATTCATGAGGGAGGCAACTTGCTCATAGTATTGTTGCAAGCAATGTGTGTGTGTTTTTAATCTACTTTTTGTTATAACAGTTAATAGTTCATTAGCCTTCCTTTGAAAGGTCGTTTTCTTTTCAATTATCTTTATATTATCTGAGTGGCAAAACTGAAAGTGTAATTATTAATTCGAGTGTTTTAAAATGTATATTGAATATCCTTTGATGGGGGCACGAACCCTCTAATGCTCAGATGTTGTTTCCCTTTACTGAACATTGTTGTCCACGTCTTTGTACACATTGTGTTTTGTAGCATAGGTTGAAGGATCCTTTATCCCTTCTCTACTCCTTCCTTCCCTTCAATAAACCCTGGCACAACAGCTGAGGCATAAGTTACCAACAACTGGAAAGAACAGAGAAACTTATGTCCGCGACTGTACCCTCCAGCACAACCCCTCCCCCAAAAGACCCCAGCCAACTGACGCCCCCTCCCACGACCCAGGGGAAAAAATGGCTTGTGACCATCGTACATCTTGTGGCTGCCGATGTACGATATCCTTCTCCTTCCCTTCCCTGCCCTTCCCCAGTGCCATTATGATACCAGTGTTATTTCTCCACCCAATGAAATACACACACCACACTGTCTTCTCACAAGATCCTCAAAGAATATATACAGTCAAAGTCATATGAGGTAGTAGTGGGTTAAAGGTGAGGTACAGTCGTCTCCATATGAACGTACCACACGCACTGCTAGTCACGGTAAACAAATGAAAATGTGGCACTGTTTCTTTGTCTATGCACACTGGCCTTCACTAACAATGTGGGGCTGGTGGGTACAATGCAGAGCCAGGTTTCCGTCCTGTGACTTTGCACAAATATAAGGGTTTGTTGATACATCCATGTGGAAACAACTGTACCAACAAAAGGGAAGGTGGCCAAGCTAATTAGGGGCCGTATATAATTCCATGATCAGAGTTTCAATCCTTTTAATGACAGCTTGATAGAATGTGTTTTTCCATATAAATTGTCCATAGCTTACACTCTTGCTGGTGGCGGTCACACACACACTCACTCACACACTCACACACACACACGCACACACGCACACACACACACACACACACACACGCACGCACACACACACACACACACACACACACACACACACATTCTCTTTCTCTCGGGCCTGCCTCCCAGTGCCTGTTCACTGCCTGCTTACCTCTTTCTGGTTTGCCTTCCTGATTATCTACCTATCTGCCTTCCAATCTACTAACCTACCTACCTACTTAACTAACTGTTTATTTACCTGTCCCTATCTTTCCATCCCTACATTCACCCACACCCTAGTTGTTGCCTCTCTTGTCTCTTCATATTACCTTACCATTTTCTCTGCTTCCCTGATTCTACCTCCCTTCCATTTTCCCCAGCCATTTCCATGTTCTCCTGCATTTCTTTCTCCACTCCCCATATTTTTCCTGCCCTTCCTCCTACCTGAAGCTTACTTATCACTTCTCTCTCTTTTTTCCCATTTTTCATATTCCTCAGTCAAATAGCCTACTCCTCCCTTTCCTCCCCGTCCTCCTATCCCTAAATCATAGTTCCTCTTCCCTATACTCTTGCCCATTCTTCCTCTTCCTGTTCCCTATACCTTACTTCCGTCTTTCCTCCTTATTGTCCCCTTCTTCCCCTTCCCCCTCACTAAAACTTACCTCCCCCTTCCTCCCCCTTCCTCCCCCACCTCATATCACCGACCTTTAATCAGGCCGGGTATGGTAAGCTTGGGGGGTTGTTGGCAGGGGGCGGGGGAGAAGAGAAGGGGGGGCGCTGCGTCTATCTTCCCGGAACTGCTCAAGTTAAGCAAAGTTTATATATTCCTTCCATTTATGCTGCACTGTCCCCCCCCCCCTATCCCCTCTCATTTCCCTTCTCCTCGACCACTCCATCCATGTTCTCGTCCCCCTCCACCTTTCCACAACCACTCCTTGTCCCCCCAATCCTCTCTAGCCACAATGAAACTATAACTACACTCTTCTCTACCACACAACCACCAGTCATTATTTCACCCTCAATTAACCGACCAATTTTTCTCCTCCATCTACTTCTCCCCTTCCACAACCACATCATACTGTTCCCCCATCACTAGTGTTCTTTCCCCAACACAACCATCCCTTATTCTCCCTCTCCTTCATCTAAACCACCTCAAGCACATCCACCTCAAGTATCTCGACCCCCTCCTCTCTCTCTCTCTCTCTAACGCCTTGTCTGCCTCATCTCCCA